>CM031692.1:12692362-12794862 GCA_006182925.3 Reinhardtius hippoglossoides
TCTGACTGGACGACGACGGCGTAGAAGTTTCTGAAGTCTTGTTTTTTTGTGACAAAGAGGTGGTCGTCATGGCGACACCCAGAGTCAATAGGCCAGGACCACTGGAATGTAAAGAGAGAGAGGTTTTCTCTTTGTTGGTTTATGTCTCTCGCCCTCTCTATGACCTCCGGCGTGGATTACCGCTGTAAAAGTCGAACGAACACGAACAAAAGAGGAAGAAAGAGAGAAATGATAGAGGGAAGAGAACCGAGAGAGCGTGAGAACGAAAGACACGAAGAGAAAGAAATGGAAGAGATCGATAAAACAAATCCATCAGCTGATTATTGATTAACTGATCAATCTCTTGGTCTAATACGGCAAACATCCATCAGACTGAAAATCGATTATCACAACAAGAGTCAAATCGTTCTCTGCTCAACTGATCTATCACCTGATTGGTCAGTTGATTGATCAGTTCATCTATTTATCAGATCATCGATTGATCGCGGCCTGAACACTCTGTGCTCCTCTCTCTCTCTCCAGTGTGCACAGAGGGAGAGTTTCGCTGTAACACTGGTCGGTGTCTCTCGCCCGCGCTGGTGTGCGACGGTTATGACGACTGTGGAGACATGAGCGACGAACTCGACTGTGGTGAGAGAGGACACACACACACACACACACACACACACACACACACACACACGCTGACCTGCATTTACACACTGTTAATGACGTTTGTTGGGATCAGCTCTGTCAGGGAATTCGCCACCTGTCAGTCTGCCTACACACACACACACACAAACACACACAGTATCATGTTGTGGGAGTTTCCTATGTCTCAGCTGCTCTGAATGAAAAGGCCTGTGCTTTTATTTTGGTAAAGAGAGACTCTTATTTTTGTAGTTTGTTGCAAATGAAACAAATTATTTTTATTGTGTGTGTGTGTGTGCTTTCAGTGTGTGATCTGACTCGTGAGCATCGTTGTGGTGACGGTCGTTGTGTGTCCAGAGACTGGTTGTGTGACGGAGACCACGACTGTCTGGACAAGTCCGACGAGCTCAACTGCTGTGAGTTACATTACATTACATTATACTACATAATATTATAGAATATTACATCACATCACATCACATTTTTATGTATTATCTTTTACATTATTGTAGTGTGTGTGGTGTGTGTGTGTGTGTGTGGTGTGTGTGTGTGTGTGTGTGTGTGTGTGGCAGCCTGTAAGAGTCAGGGTCTGTTGGAGTGTAAGAACGGTCAGTGTATTCCGTCTGCGTTTCGTTGTGACGGCGAGGACGACTGTAAAGACGGCAGTGACGAGGAGCACTGCAGCAAAGAGCAGAGTGAGACATCTGTCTGCATCACACCCATCTCACATCTGTACATCCAACCTCTTTATATTTATCTGTGTGTGTGTGTGTGTGTGTGTGTGTGTGTGTTTTCCAGCTCAGGGTGTGTGTGCTCCTGGTCAGCCCAGCTGTATCTCCACTTCCTGTCCGTGCGTGGGGGGCAGCACCACCTGTGACTCCCGCAACAACAACTGCAGTGAGTCCTCACTCCGCACAAAAAACTGAAAACAAGACAGATACTCAAAGATCAGTGTGATGTCCTAACTCTGGATGTGGTCCTGGTCCTGGTCCTGGTCCTGGTCCTGAACTTGGCTCTGACCCTGTCTCTCTGTGTCCCAGCTCTCTGTGAGGCCATCAGCCTGGAGCTGTGCATGAACCTGCCCTACAACCTGACTAGTTTCCCAAACTACCTGGGTCACCTGTCGCAGAGAGAGAGCTCCGTGTCCTGGGAGTCTTCCCTGTTCCCCGCCCTCGTCCAGACCGGCTGTTACCAGTACCTCATGTTCTACGCCTGCACGCTGCTCGTGCCCAAGTGCGACCCCGTCAGCCTGCAGAAGGTCCCGCCCTGCAGGTCAGCAACCAGTTAGTCTGTTCACCTGCCACCTGTCAGCCTGCAGGTCTGGAACCAGTTAGTCTGTTCACCTGCCACCTGTCAGCCTGCAGGTCTGGAACTAGTTAGTTGGTCATAATGAGCTTGTTGTTTAGTTAGTGAGTTGGTTAGCGAGTCGTCAATCTGTTGGTTATATATATTGTTATATCTCTCTCTCTCTTGTCTGTATGTCTCTCGACCCGCAGGTCGTTGTGTCGTAACGCAAAGGAAAAGTGTGAGTCGGTGCTCGGCATTGTGGGTCTGCAGTGGCCCGAGGACTCGGACTGTAGCCAGTTTCCAGAGGAGGGAGGAAACGCCACCTGCCTGCTGCCGGAGGCCGGCGTCGACGGTACTAACGCTGTGGTCGTCCTGGTGACGACACTTCATTTGACTCTTTGTGTCGTGTTAAGTGAAAATAAAATGTTGTTGTTGTTCTTGATGCGTTGCCGTGGCGACAGAGTGCTCCCCCAGCCACTTCAAGTGTCGGTCTGGTCGCTGCGTCTTGGCGTCCAAACGCTGCGACGGACACCTGGACTGTGATGACCACAGTGACGAGGACAACTGTGGTGAGACATTTCAAAATAAGAGTCTCTCTCAGTGGCAGTCAGCTATCAGTGCAGTAACACTGTGTGTGTGTGTGTGTGTGTGTGTGTGTGTGTGTGTGTCTGTCAGGCTGCTCAGAGCGCGCTCTGTGGGAGTGTCCCGGCAGCAACGTGTGCATTAAAGCCAGTATGATATGTGATGGCTTCCCAGACTGCCCCCTGCTGGTGGACGAGGCCAACTGCTGTGAGGATGATTAATTCTGTTCAACACTCACTGTAACCACTTCATGTTGTTGTGGTGTCGTTGTGTCATTGTTGTTGTTGACTGTGTGTGTGTTGTCTCCTCAGCTGTGTGCAGAGACAACGAGCTCTCCTGTAACAACCACCAGTGTGTTCATCGCACACTGTGGTGCGACGGAAAGAAACACTGTTCAGACAGTTCAGACGAATGGGACTGTGGTACAACAAACACACACACGTGAAAACATTACTGTGCAGATTAAACATTGTTTAAAATATATGTATTTTGTTTATTGTCAATTTTCTGTCGTACACACTCTACTCTCCACAGTGTCTCTGTCCGATCGATCAGGTTCAGTATTGACGGTGTTCAGGACGGCAGCAGAGTATCAGGTCTGTGCAGACGAGTGGAACCACGAGCTGAGCAAACTGACCTGTGACCAGCTGGGACTAGGGTAAGGTTAGTAACACACACACACACACACACACATACACACACAGATGACTAACAGTGTGACACATTAAATGTGTGTGTTCCTCTGCAGGGTTCCCTCCTCTGTTTCCATGGTAGCTGACCAACCTGGAGTCCCGGGCCGTCGCCGCTGGTTACACGTCCATCCTGAGTGGAACCTGAGGAACAGTTCTTCTCTGCAGGCCCGACTGGAGAAGAGAAGGTAACTCAGCCCGACCTCATGAGAACTGCTCAGGTTGTTGTTTTCAGGCTGAAGCTGTTGATCAGGTCCAGCTTCAGGTTCAGGTTCAGACTTATCCTGGTGGACCAGCATATCTGAACCCGTAACAACCTCCACGAGTTTGGAGGTGGGAGGGGCCACAGTCCGACTCTTACACACCTCATCTCTTGATGACAATTTTTTTCTGGATCTGTGGCAGAATTGTAATCCAGACTCTCTCTCTCTCTCTCTCTCTCTCTCCTCTCTCTCTCTTCTCTCTCTCTCTCTCTCTCCTCTCCCTCTCACCTCTCTCTCCTCTCACTCTCCTCTCACTCTCACTCTCTCTCTCTCTCACTCTAGTCATACGTGTCATTCCAGGAGGAGAGTTTCTGTGTTTTGTGACAGAGAAGGTAAAACGTTCTTCTTCACATCAAATTAAATAAACTGTCAATAAATATCATGTTTTATTATTGATCATTTACTGATCACAGGTCATAATAACCACTCTCTCTCTCTCTGTGTCAGAGTGTGGGGTTCGTCCAACTGTGGGCATCTACCCTCACAGGAAGAAGAGGATCCTGGGAGGACGGGTGTCCCGGCGGGGGGCGTGGCCGTGGCAGTGCTCGCTGCAGAGCGGGCAGAGTGGACACGTGTGCGGCTGTGTCCTCATTGGCCGGAGGTGGGCTCTGACCGTCGCACACTGCTTCGAGGGGTGAGTCGAAGGGAGATGGAGGGTGAGGATGGTTAAGTGGGGGCGGGGTCACAGTGTGTGTTTATAAACACTGATGCGTCCCCACCAGGAGGGAGAGCGCCGACCTGTGGAAGGTCGTCCTGGGCCTCAACAACCTGGACCATCCGGGCGTCCACAGCCAGAGCCGCGGGGTGCGCTCCATCATCGTACACCCGCGCTACAACCGGGCGGTGGTCGACTACGACATCAGCGTGGTGCAGCTGGACTCTGAGGTCAGAGGGCGCCGGTGCAGAGCGTTGATGGTCAGCAGTGATTGGCCGGTATTGATGATAGGTGTCGTCGTGTTTGCAGGTGGAGGAGACGGCGTTTGTCAGGCCGGCGTGTCTGCCTCAGCCCGGTCAGCTGCCGTCACCGGACTCCTACTGTTACATCAGCGGCTGGGGTCACATGGGCAACAGGAGTGAGTGAACACACACATCTGTCTGTCTAAGGACAAAGATAAAAGACGTGATGATGGTGAAAGTCAGTGTCAAAGTGTAATTGACGGGGGAAACTCAAGTTGTTGTCCTGTGATGTCAGAGCGCCGTTGTCTTGATTTTGTGCGATGGCGGACGTAGCAAAAGTAGGTGCTTGAATTGTCTTCTGAGGCACTGGAGGAATCAGTGGAGCATGTAATGTTTCACTGTAATAAGTATGTTAGAAAACGATAAAAGCTAAAGAAGGACATTGCAAAGTGGAAATAGTATTTACCATTGAATAGGGAGTATCCTCCATCATCTGAAAAAGACCAGAGTGAACAAAAGAATTGAATATGACCTAGATAACTGATTCACGCTCGAGCGCAGTGGGTTCAGTCACCCCCTCACATGTATTAATACATCACATTCAATATTTACAAGAACCTACGTGTTGTGTTTGTGTGTGTGTGTGTGTGTGTTTGTGTGCAGTGCCCTTTAAGCTGCAGGAGGGGGAGGTCCGGATCATCTCTCTCTCTCAGTGTCAGTCTTACTTCGACTGAAGACCATCACTCCCAGGATGCTTTGTGCCGGTTACGAAGCTGGAACCGTCGACTCCTGCATGGTAACGTCTGCGCCAACAGCTCCAGACAGACTCAGGATTTCAATGATCAAAAGACAACTTAATTTGCGATGATCACTGAACAACTTGTGTAATGTGTGTGTGTGTTCAGGGCGACAGTGGCGGTCCGCTGGTGTGCGCGGAGGAGGCCGGGCGCTGGACGTTGTTCGGCCTGACGTCGTGGGGAAGCGTGTGCTTCAGTAAAGTGCTGGGACCTGGAGTTTACAGCAACGTGACTCACTTCACCCCCTGGATCCAACAACAGATCTACATCCACACATACCTGACCGACTGACACACACACACAGACACACTCACACAAGAGCGCTTTCATTCCAGGAGGAAGTGATGTCATTGTCAGTCACACACACCTTCAGTTCCTCCACCTGTGCCTATAACTTTACGGATAGCCTTCAGATGCTAACTGCCATACGAACAGTAGTATTAACTAGTATTACTGATGCTAACTCGTTGGCTAGTTGAAACGTCACATTACACACTTAGTTCTATTATTTCATTATTACCATGTATGGAAGCAAAACTAGGACGAAAAAAACTCAGATTGAATAAACTTCTACATGTGAACTGTGAATTTACACATTTATTACACAAATATTTAATGTTGGAATTTAAATTAGTTATTAAATGTTTAGTTATTTAGAGAATTGAAATTTACACATTCTCCATTTATAAAAGCAAAAGTTCAAAGTAAAAGTAGCAGTAATACAAATATACTTCATTTAAAATTATTAAATTTAAAATCCAACATCAAATATTAAGTAGTGGATTATTTTTATTTATTTAAATGTTATGATGGAATTTAAATTAAATACAAAATGTCTTTGCTTCCATTAACATGACATTAATTATTATTTTATTTGTATTTTAGCAACAGCAGTAACTCAGAGGAAAATCAGCTTCAGTCCATTGTTGCATTCATATTCTCCAGTGTGTATGTGTGTGTGCGTGTGTGGTGTGGTATGTGTGTGTATGTGTGTGTGCTTCATCAACACTTTTTAATCTTTAAACTTCGGTAAAACGTCATCACAATGCTCAGACGTTTAGCGCTGACGTCCTCCAACCTGCTAGCTAAAACAGACCAGCCGAGCACTCAACCTCCCACAATGCTTCACTCTATAGTGCCTGTACTTCAACCTGTTACCTGTAGGATGTCGAGCTGTACGATGTCGAGCTGTACGATGTCGTGCTGTACGATGTCGAGCTGTACGATGTCGAGCTGTACGATGTCGAGCTGTACGATGTCGAGCTGTCATGGTCGAGCTGTACGATGTCGTACTGTTCGTGTGAGTGACACCGAGAAAGGAGTTGTTCCGGGTTTTTTTGCTTCTAAACACGCTGGTAACTTTATAGCTCAACTCCGATGGACAACATTTATCAGTGACCTTTATTAACACACATTGTTTTATTTAACGATGTGTCGTATCTGACGTTCACAGCCGTACTAACATGTATTAACAGAATATAAACAGTGGATCAATGGTTAATAACAGACTGTAATGTAGCTATAATATTAATAATTTAATATAAACAATCAACAAAATTATAGTAAAACACAACTGTTGAGAAATATGAAAATGAATAAACACAATGTCTTTATAACTTATAAACAGATATAAACACGAGTGATCGAAAAGTAAAGTGTCCGAATTTAAAATGTTTCATTTAATGTTTAAAGTCAAAACAAAGTACAAAGAGAAAAAAAAGCTAAATTAGCTTTAACTACTAATTAACAACCTCAACTGGCCAAACTGTAGTTTTAAAAGAAGCCATGTTTAGAAAGCTAACTTTGCTAACTGTAGCTAGCAGACTCGCTAACACAAACTATTAACTGCCAAATTAGCGCCAGCTAGAATGTGAAGCACAAATGTAGCATAATGCTAATGTAGACCAATGAGGTGACGTATTTAAAATGCGGCCAAATGTTAGCAGTGAGCTACATTAACTTTTACGTAGCTGACAAAACAGTGCATATTAGCACCACAGCTAACTGCTAAGGTTATGAATGAGTCTCTCCCGAAGAGTTTGAAGTGAATTAAAAAATGAGAATTGTGTTAGTTAAATAAATGATCCTCCCAAGTGTTGCGTGGAAACTTCATGAATTAAAGTTAGCTTCATGTTTATTGTTTATTTGATCCCATTTAGCTTCTGCTGCAGTTTAATCTGTGTTAATTCAAGACATTTTCACATTTTACTAGGGCAACAAATATGTCAGTAATAACCATAAAAATCACCTTAAAAAACTGATAATTGAGGGTGATTCGGTCAGGATGCAGAAAATTTGACGGAAATCCTGAATCTCACGTTGACCGACACGTTGCCCGACACGTGGCCCGACACGTTGCCCGACACGTTGCCCCGACACGTTGCCCGATGTGTGTGTGTGTTCCATGCCAACGTCAAACTGACATCCAGAACATTCCAAGTGGTCGTCATCGTTCTGTGTGTTTGGTTTTTTAAGAGTATTTTTCTACAGCTTTTTGTATGTCAGGCTTCTTACACTGTGTGTGTGTGGTGTGTGTGTCTGTGAACATGCAGTCACGTGTGCAGACTATGTTTGGTTGTATGTGATTTGGCTTGCGTGTGTGTTTCTGATGTCACTTCCTGATTTGGCTTTGTTACCATGATGATGATGATGGATGATGATTATTATTGTTTGATGACGTTGGATTTAAATTGAAATGCTTTATGAACTGTAGCCTCTAATGTTTGTGTAACAGTGAATAATTGGTTTGTATCACATTGTATCCCACAAATAAAAGTATACACACACACTCTGTCCTGTGTGTGTGACTCACAGTCTGACCTGTCACCGTTCACACGTCTGTTTCCACTTCCTCTTGTCCACAAATAAGTGATGGAGACATTTAGCTGAAGTGTATTTTCAGACCAGCTCAACAACAACCTGTGAGATGTTTCATAAATACCAAAATAGGAATATAATCAACATAAACAAACCAACAAAATCCATCTGACTGACGACCTCTGCTTCAGCTGTTTGTGCTAAACTAGGCTAAAAACACCCTGAACGACACAAAACTGAACTTCACTAGTTCCTCCCGAAGTTATAGATTAAAAAACAACTTTACTTTCATATAAATTTAATTTTTTTCAACGCTGGATTAAACCACACTAATGACTGTGTTTTCACATCCCAGTGGAAATAAGGAAAGTGTAAGTTTCAGCTGTCGATCATCAGCTCAGCCGCCGTGTGAGGTGTGTGTGAACGTCAGCGCACGCACACACGCCAACACACACCTGCTATTATCTCAGTGATAATAAGACGTGTTAGTGTCTGCAGGCGGCCGTGAACGCAACTCTGTACGTGTGTGTGTGCGTGTGTGTGTGCGTGCGTGTGTGTGTGTGACAGTCTGGTATTAATGCAGTCCACAGTGTGACAGTGACCTGTGTTCCCATAATGCCAGTCTTTATAGTGTGTGTGTGATGTCTGTCATTGTGCAGAGCGACAAACAACAGAGTTTAAACCCACTGTTATTAGCACACACACAAAAGGACACACACTCTCTTTCTCTCTCTCTCTCTCGAGTGTCTTTGATGACTTTGGTTGTTTCCTCCTCTCGGTTCCAGTCACACGTCTCTGCATCAAACCAAGGTAAGAGTGTGTCTGTGTGTGTGTAGATGTCTGTGTGCAGTGAATATTGCAACAATTACATTTGTATTTAATTGATTTAATTATCGCATTGTTTTAACTTAGTGGTCAAATTCAGTGTTGGTTCGTTTTTTCCTTTTCTTTTGAAATATTAATGTAATTCTTGTCTCAAATTTATTTCTCCATATATGTTGAATTAGGATGTATAAGTTTAAATTAGGTGGATATCCAATTAACTGATTCTAATTCATTTCTGCTGCAAGTAGAGTCAGAGACAAATTCACAAATCTGATACTAACAGAAAACCTTCAATTACAAGCCAAAGAAATATTAATTCAATATCTTTATCTTACTTCTCCATATATGTTGAGTTTTAATTGTGTAATTTGGTTCTAATTAAATAAAAACCAGAGACAGTAAATCTAATAACTTTTCATTCTTACTACTTACTACTAGTTGATCAGCTTTATTTGACAAATAATGTGTATTGTTGTATTCTTTTTTGACTTTTTAATGATTATATCAAGCTCTTTTTACTGTGTTGTATTTAAATGTAATATTACTGCAATGGCACTGATGACCTGAGCTCATCCAACACTTGTCATTACTTACTTACATATGACAAATAAAACTAACTGAGATGTTTCAGTGAGATCGGACTCGTTGATAACCACAAAGCTCAGATGGCACCGAACACGTCCAAGTTACTAACAAGTAAAAGTCCAGTTCTGTGATTTCCTCATACGTTTCCTGAGAACTCTGGAAATTGTGATTTAATAGGAGTGTAAAGGAATTCCTTGAGAGGAGCAGTTTTATTAAAATAAGAAAATATGTCCGTCCTGTTTTCCTCTGACTGAATCATGTAGCTGAACATTTCATCTGAATTCATTCATCAGAACGTCGGTTTTATTCTCCGCCCGGAAAGTGAGGACGTTGTGGTTTGTGAGGACAATTAGTTCAGATCTCAATGTTTTAGAAGTTTCAAGGTTAAGACGTGAATCTTGTGTCTGTGACTGAGTGTCCTCACGAGTATAGAACAATAACAGGCGTGTGTTTGTTGCAGATGATGGACGAAGAAGCCACGAAGCGTTACTGTCATGACGAGGGACTGAAGCCCAAACAAGCTGAGGTGTGTGTGGTGTGTGTGTGTGTGTGTGTGTGTGTGCGTGTGTGTGTGCGTGCGTGTGGTGTGTGTGTGTGTGTGTGTGTGTGTGTGTGCGTGTTCGTGTGTGTGTGTGCGTGCGGGTGGCTGGATGTTTTACAGTGTGATGATAAATGAATCATAAACTATATCTGCTCCTGTACTACACACACACACACACACACACACACACACACACACAGCACAGTGTAATATTAAATTAGTAATAAATCACTGACTCGGTAACTCCAATAAAGCAATATAATTATATATTTTATAAGCAATAAAAAATGAATCCATCTCTCAGCTTTGTGTTTTACAAATGTACTCAGCTCAGCTTCGGTCAATCAGAACTTTGGGTTTGTTCCTTCTTGTCTCATGGATCATGTGGGGACCCTCAGACCTGGTGACCCTCTGAAGGGACTCGACCCTTGTGTGAGAACCAGTGGACTAACGTATCTGAGCAGATATGAAGTAGTTGAAGCAGCTGCAGAATTTTTTTTACTTCATTTTCTTTAACATTCTCTGTAAAATAGCGTCTGGACGTTTCCTGGAGTTAGTGTTTGTCCTGTGAAGCAGCAGCAGATTTTTTCCGGGTCCGACTCGTTCACAACAACAGGAACATGTGGGGAACATTCAGGCGAGGGGGCGGAGCCTGTAGAGCAGCAGGAGGCCGGACATGACGTTATAAATTCTGCTGTGGAAAGATCAGTGTTGTTGTTTACAGCTCGTCCACACGTTCCTCTGTCACACTGTTCCTGCAGCACAACCGTGTATCGACAAAATAATCTAAGAACTCTCTCTTTTTTTTTTTTTTATGGATTAGAGAATAAAAACACTTAATTAATTCCTTGTGAAACTTAGTCAGATATTTAAGACAGAGGAAACATTAAGAAATAAAATCCTAATAAGTAAATAGATGAAGAAAAAGAAACATTTGAACTGAGTGGATCGCCTTCAGTACGGAGTCGCAGCAATAAACAGCAGCAGAGTGAGCGAGTGCATGTGTGTGAGAGGTGAGAGAGTTTAATCATTACTGTGATGAAACAATAAATCCTTTTCATTAAACGACATGGAGATGGATGGAGGGAAAAGAGGAAGATAAAAGGGAGAAGTGGAAATATGAGAAGGAATGTGCAAACAGCAGACTGTGCGTGTGTGTGTGTGTGTGTGTGTGTGGGGTGTGTGTGTGGGTGGTGTGGTGTGTGGTGTGTGTGTGTGTGCGCGCGCCATTTTGAAGCCCAGTTTGACATGTTGTCCACCGCCATCATGTTATCTTTGAAAACAGAAGTAACCCGTATCTCGAAACTCGGTGCTTTATGATCATTTGACTCTAGATAGACCATAATTTACAAAATGAACATCCGCTGTGTCAAGAAGACTTGAAACTAGAGATTGACAGAGAAAAACACATGTGTGTGTGTGTGGGTGCTGGTGTGTGTGTGTGCGTGGTGTGGCGTGGTGTGGGTGTGGCGTCGTGTGTGTGGTGCGTGCGTGTGTGTGTGTGTGTGTGTGTGTGTGGGTGTGTACTTGGGTTCAAAAGGTTGTTTGAGGTTCAGACCTTTACTCTCGTGATAAATATAATAATAACAGCATCATGATTTTTCAAGAGCCAGCATCGTGCAGCTCTTCTCAACTCATGTGTGAATCCAGTGTTTTACATCATATTTTAAAGTTTAAATGTTTTGTGACAAAGTTTCCATCGTTTGCCTGTTGTGATAAAATGCAGCAAATTAAACCTGTTTCGAAAACTTCAATGACGGGTAAAGGTTTCGCAGTCGGTGCGTAAACATGACACAATGTGAACTATTTATTTTCAAATGTGCAAAAATATGGACTTGGTGTGAATAGACTTTTATATTTAGTTTTATATTTAGTTTTATATTTAGTTTTATATTTAGTTGTCTATTAAAGGTTACTGAGTTTGTTTTCTCAGGTTAGTTAAAAGGTTGAGTAACATGAATAAAACATGATTCTGTCTACGCCACTGGAGGAAAGTTACTAAATACATTTACTCAAGGCCTGTACTTATCACTGCACTTATCTAAAGTTTCTAAAGTTACTATAGTTACAATAAAACAAGAGGCTTTAAAGTACCAAGTACACACAGAATGATTAGTCAATTGATTGATTGATTAATATTTTATTCATGGTTTGCTGCTGAGTTTAGTTGGGACAAAACAAACTGATGCACAGTCATCAATATAACGATCAGCAGATTAATCAATAATTGAAATAAACAGGTGATGTTTTATAGAATAATTAGGTAAAGTTTTATAAAGTATTATAGACTGAGGACAAAGTGCAACACCTTGTTCACTCTCTCTCTCTCTCTCTCTCTCTCTCTCTCTCTCTCTCTCTCTCTCTCTCTCTCTCTCTCTCTCTCTCTCTCTCTCTCTCTCTCTCTCTCTCTCTCTCTGATAATTTACACACTCGTTGGTGGTGAAGCGAGAGAGTAAAGTTCAGGTCAGTCAGGAGGAGAGAGAGATCACCGTCCTGCCGCAAAGGAAGACAGACACAATGGCCGAGGTGAGTGGTCGACCACACACACACACACACACACACACACACACACACACACAGAGTTTATAACAGTGCATAACTGTTTATAATAAACAACAAATCAGGGGCAAAAAGTATGTGGACAGCAGAGCACTACACGATGCTGCTTGCAATGATACGATTTTATTCTATATGATATTGTAGCGATCGGTGAGCCGGTGTTTTGGTGATGTGTAGCTGGTTCGGCTGGGTTTTGTGTATTTGAGTTGGTTGGTGTTGGTTTCATTTGAGCCACTGGGACTGTGGGGTGTGGTGTCTGTGATGGTTTCCAGTCACTGTTCATGTGGGAAGTGTTCACATTGCTGTCGTGCGGCGTATGGGAGGCAAGTGAAGTGTTGGAAGAAAGTTCTCTGTGCGAGCCTCTTATTCTCACACGAGCTCGCTACAATATGTTATGGTACAGTTTGATACGATAATAATACGACTGAAATGATATATTCAAAATACGATACAATTTTATATAAAACGTTTTGATGCGGTATAATATGAAATGATTTGATACGATACAAATTTGATACAAAACGATACGATTATGTCTCGCTTGAAGTATTGGGTACACTGCCCCTGTGATTCGTTGATGGTACAGCAGTGTTTGTCCATATCAGAAAACGTGCACAAATACAGACGAAAGGAGAGTTTGGACACACGGCGCTGTCCTTAGAATTGTCACACACACATATCTTAAATTGTTTGTATAAATAATATATGTGTGTGTGTGTGTGTGTGTGTGTGTGTGTGTGTGTGTGTGTGTGTGTGTGTGTGTGTGTGTGTGTGTGTGTGTGTGTGTGTTTAGATGAAGATGTTGGAGTCAGACTCGTCCTCCTGCTGTTCGTGTTGTATCCGTCTGAAGGAAAAATGTCCTCGACCTCGTGGACTCATCAGCCTGCTCATCACTAAATGTAGTTTGTTTGTGAATGATACTAAATACTAGTAAATAGATATTCTGTAATAATTAAAACAAACCACAAGTAACACGTACATTTAAAGATGAAAAATAAAGTGTGTGTGTGTGTGTGTGTGTGTGTGTGTGTGTGTGTGTGTGTGTGTGTGTGTGTGTGTGTGTGTGTGTGTGTGTGTGTGCAGTGTGTCTGTTTGCTCTGCTGTTCGGAGTTGTCTGGTCCATCACAGGAAGTGAGTGTTTACCTGGAGGGAACCTGTTCGGCCTCGTCATCCTCTTCATCTGCTCTGTGCTCGGAGGGAAACTGGTGGGAATGATTCAACTGCCCACGCTACCCCCCTTCCCTCCTCTACTTGGTACGACCCAACAATATGATCAGATCTGATCTATGTTTAATTTATCCAAAAAAGAACAATTCTATCTCCATCTCCCGTTTGTTCGTTATTAATTCTGTGTGTGTGTGTGTGTGTGTGTGTGTGTGTGTGTGTGTGTGTGTGTGTGTGTGTGTAGGAATGTTGCTGGCAGGTCTGGTGTTGCGTAATGTTCCGTACATAACAGACGCCGTCTTCATCAACACTCACTGGTCTGCAGCTATGAGGAACATCGCCCTGTCAATCATCCTGACCAGAGCTGGGCTGGGCCTCGACCCCTCGGTACAAAACCACACACACACACACACACACACACACACACACACACACACACACACACCACACACACACCACACACACACACACGCACAATGAATGATGTAGTTTCACCACAGGTTTAAATCTATATGTGTGTTGTGTGTGTTGTGTGTGTGTGTGTGTGTGTGTGTGTGTGTGTGTGTGTGTGTGTGTGTGTGTGTGTGTGCAGGCATTGAGTCGTCTGAAGGCGGTGTGTGTGCGTCTTGCGGTAGGCCCCTGTGTGGTAGAGGCCTCCATCGTAGCTGTGGTTTCTCACTTCCTGTTGGGTCTGCCCTGGGTCTGGGGCTTCATACTGGGGTAACACAAACACACACACACACGCTCACAGATACACACCACACACACCACACACGCACACACTGTGTTGCTAACTGTCACGTTTGTGCGTAGCTTCGTCCTGGCTGCAGTGTCTCCAGCCGTTGTGGTTCCTTCGATGTTGCTCCTGCAGAGAGAGGGATACGGAGTGGAGAAGGTAAAGTTCCTGCTGAGCACTGATAACTGCTGGTTCTACATTGTACCCCCAGAGGGCCCTGAAACGTTCTAACGAGTTTGTGTGATGTTCTGTTAACGTTGTAATATTGTTCTGTTCAGGGAATCCCCACCTTGCTGATGGCTGCTGGGAGTTTGATGATATTCTGGCCATAACAGGGTTCTCCACGTGCCTGGGAATCGCCTTCTCCACAGGTCAGAGAACCGGTTCTACTCTGTCCTGTTCTTCTGTTCTACTTTATCTGCTCAACGTGACGTGGTCGTGTTTGTCCTGCAGGTTCCATGTGGATGAACATCCTGAAAGGTCTCCTGGAGGTAGTGGGAGGGGTCATCGCTGGGCTGATTCTGGGTCTGTTCTTGTGCTGCTTCCCAAGCAAAGACCAGGTTTGACATTGATTTATGTTGGAGTATAATAAAATTGAAACCAAATTTAATTCAAATTGTATATGTTTTAACATACTCTGCTTCTCTGTCCCTGCAGGAGGACCTTGTGTTGAGAAGGACTCTCATGTTGTTGGGTCTGTCCATATTTTCGGTCTTCTTCAGTCACGTTGTTGGTTTTGCCGGAGCCGGTGGGCTCTGTACGCTGGTGCTGGCCTTCCTTGCTGCTCTGGGCTGGAAAAGCGACAAAGTAAAACACATCAGAATCACTGGATCAAACCTTGTTTAAGCACCATCAGCATGTATGAAACCGCTCACACCACCGACTCTTTGTCTTTTCGTCCAGGCCCCGGTGGCAGCCATGGTGGGTCAGGCATGGGATGTTTTCCAGCCTCTCCTGTTTGGTCTGATTGGAGCAGAGATCACCATAGCAACCCTCAGCCCCAGCACCGTTGGTAAGAACCCTACACGGAACAATTATCAGACGAAACATTCAGTGGACCTACTCTAAGAGTATTGTCACGCTCTCTGTTGGCGCCCCAGGTCTGGGTCTGGCCTGTATCAGTATCGGTCTGGTGATGCGCCTGCTCGTTACCTTCCTGCTGATTCATTTCGGAGGATTCAATCTGAAGGAGAAACTCTTCATCTCTGTGGCCTGGCTGCCGAAAGCCACCGTACAGGTCAGCAACAGGAACTCTAGAACTTCATCAGTGACCATAAGAACCATAAATAACCCCCAACACCTGTGAACTTTAAAACCAGCTAAACCAAGAATATACAGTAACTTTCCAGGAACCCGGAGAATCATGTAATGGACCCTGAATCCTCTTAAATGAACTTTATTTGTTATTATTAACACATGTTTTTCGTTTGTTGATGCGTCAGGCTGCTATTGGCTCGAAGGCTTTGGACATGGCGAGAGAGGAAGGAGATGAGGACTTAATAAAGTTTGGATTGGATGTGCTAACGCTAGCTGTGTTAGCCATCCTCACCACAGCTCCCATAGGGGCACTGGGTATCGGACTGGCAGGACCACGCCTCCTGGAGCGACAGGTCAAAGGTCAGTTTTCATTTCACAATTTGACCTTCTATTTATTGATTAATGTATAATGTATAAGTCATATTTAGGTAAATTTATCAAATGATTAATCATTTTTTACATTAATTTTGGCAGACGACTTGGAGGGCGGAGCCTTGACTCCAAGCAGCAATGCTATTGGTGGAGAAAAAGACAACGTGACCCTTGAGAGTAGGCTATGAAGGCTCTGATTGGACGAACTGAAGAAAACTTCAAATACCACTCCCTATGTTCACTCTCTATGCAGATGATAAACAATGATTTATTTATGTGTAGTTTCTGTATGTTTCCTTTGTACTTTGACTTGCTAATGCTAGCTTTGGCTAGCTACTGTCACCTACCCCTCTGCCGGTATATGACTCAACGATTAAAGAGGAAAAATCACTGTCGACATGATTGTGTGACTGCAAAACCATTTCAAACCCATGTAAAGTTACAAACACAAATAAAAACTTTCTGAGAAAACTGCATTGTTGTGAAAGTAAGTTAAAATGACGATTTGCATTTACGATTTGTAAAAATGTGTATATACAATATGTGTAGAACAGAAGGTCACATTTAAGCAATTTTAAATAATCATTCAAAATCCTACTGTATGTTAATATATTTTATTTTTAAATGATCATATAAAATGTATGTCAAAGATGTGTTAATTCTAAACTGCAATATTCATTATCAAAACTAAATGGTGAGAAATTAATTATTGATTATTAAAAACAAAGTTAAACATTTGTTTAGTTTTGGTCTTTATTTACATTATATGTTTTTGTGGTGGACATGTACTTCCATACGGAAAGAATAACGATTCTGTTTATAATAAAGGTTATTGTAAATTAAAATTCGTCAAATTTGTTGATGTTTTTCTCTTTTATTATTATATATTTATTAAGTTAACCGGTCGCTCTTCACTCTATTATCCTTGTTGTGCTTTGCAGCTGCCTCCAGGGGGCGCGTGTGTTTTTGCAGACTAAAAACCTGACCGGAATTAAAAGAATCGGAGCTGAGTCGAACCGGAAGTCTCGTCGGTTGGGTTTCCTCTCCGGCTGGCGGTGAAATAGTCGCGTTAGCTCCGGAGCTAATTCTTCACTTTGTAAACGGAGAAGTTTCAGGTAAAAAAACACTATGAACTTATAAATAATGCTCGTTTCGCACTAAACTCAAAGCGATGAAACACGGACGAAAATTAATTGTATATAATATTTATAATAGCACGCTGGGTTAGCTCTGGTGCGAGCTAGCTAATTAGCCGCGGTTAGCTTGTTCCAGCGGCTTGCACGGCTAACGTTAACTCTACCGTTGGAGTTAACGTTATTCCTGTGTGACGTCATTTCTCACGGTCACGGTGTTTGAGTTCGGCGTGTGGGTGAAACCCGCAGCGGCCGCACAGGGTCAATGCTAGCGAAGCACAGCCGAAGCTAACAGGCTAGTCCAGCTAGCATCCGCACTGGACACGATTCAATAACATGATTCGTGTTTCTTCTGTTTGCTGTCGTCGTGGTTCAGGCGTCGGTGTGTTAGTGCGCGTGTTGGCCTCGCGTGGAAGGAGAGGACGTATTAAATCATGCGAAATCAAACGTTAGATACATCTGAGACATGAAAGTTGATTGTTAACATCCATCAAGTGCAGACTGGAGTCCGAGCTTCACCCCAAACATCCAGAATATCCAGTGTTGATTTACTAATTAAAGAAACTAGTCTTTTCACGTGAGAAACTGAAATCTGCAAGTATTTCTCTATTTTGACCTCTAATTCAAAAGTCTTGTTAATTCATGTTGATCAGCTTTAATATTTAAAATTATATTTCAAGCTTGGTCACAGTTTGCTTATGGTTTAGTGAATTAATTGTATGAGGTCACCTGCAGAACACATGTAAGTTAACATGTAATATCATGAGATTATGAGCCACAACTCTGGTTTTATACCTGCGTCTGTTCTTAGAGTCAAAGTGTGAAAACAAAAGCATTGACTGATCAGCTCAGTTTGCAGTGAACTCAGTGATGATGAACAAACCGGCTCGATCAAGTTTAACGTGTCAAAGTAAAGAAACGATGTAAATCTAATCTGAACATCTCGACCAATTCAACCTGTTTATACCATCAACTCTGCATGAACTGGAAGCTGGTATTAATTAAGTGTTGTGTCCTGATTCACATTAATGTTGAAACGATGAATGATTCGTTATTATTTTTAACATACCGAGAAAAGCATCTCTATATTTGACAATTTGATTATTTCTTTTAAACTTTAGATGAAGAAACATTATTTAACATCTGCTTCTAATGTTGTGACTCGTTTAGAGCTGCTGTGATTTGTCAAATAACGGATCAATAAACGTCTGACAGAGGCTTCAGGACTTTAAAGGAAATTGCGTCTGTGTTTTCAGTCCAATGGGAGACAGCGATGACGAGTTCGACCGGAGGAGGCGGGACAAGTTCAGGAGAGAGAGGAGCGACATGGAGCGGTCGAGGGAGAGGGAGGAGAGGAGGCGGGACGACTGGCCCGACAGGTAAACCCACCTGACGTCGCTCTCACCAAGTAGACGGAAATTGTACTGGTTGGTGGAAGCATACAACCACAGCTTGAGTGTGTTCATGTGTGTGACCGACATGTGTGGATATCGCTTGTTCAGGGACTGGGACCGCGGCAGAGAGAGGAGGAGGGATTACGATCGCGGTCGCAGAG
Organism: Reinhardtius hippoglossoides; assembly: GCA_006182925.3. Taxonomy (NCBI): domain Eukaryota; kingdom Metazoa; phylum Chordata; class Actinopteri; order Pleuronectiformes; family Pleuronectidae; genus Reinhardtius; species Reinhardtius hippoglossoides. Next base: position 12,711,052 of record CM031692.1, read on the forward strand.
AGAGGTTTTCTCCACCCCGACACATCAGCCCTCAACACAAACGCATGAGGAGAGACTGGTGAGCTGTTTGTGTGTGTGTGTTTTAGCAGCACGCATGTATTTTATCCACTTATCTATACTCATTCTGTCATTTGTGGCTGAATGTTTTCAGGGATGACCACCGGGGGGAGCCGTACCGCTACGACATGCCCTACGGAGGAGGGGCTCCGTTTCCAGGGGCGGGGCCTCAGGGCTGGCATCCTGACCTCCCCACCTTCACCCCCACCACGGAGGTCACCCACTTCAGGGCAGGTGAGCCTCTGCCCCAACACGTGGTCAAAGTTCAAGACATCCTGGTCTAACATGTTTTTGGTCTCTTGAACATGATATCTTAAATCTGCCTCTAAGGATATTCTTCAAATTTAGACCAGTTGTCATTTGGACTCAAAGATGAACTGATTAGATTTTACCGGTCAAAGGTCACAGTGACCTCATGTTATGGTGAATATAACATGAAAGAAACACCTGGAGGAACTGAGACTTCAGTGGTTAGTGGAGATGACAAGAAGTCTGATCTGACGTTTCTCTTTTGTGGTTAATATTGTCTCAGGTTGGGGATGGTGGATCCTGACCTTCCTCCTCCTGGTCCTCCCACCATGAGGAGCTTTAAGGTGAGCAAACAAACTGGGCTTCTGTCACAACATTCGAGCGAGGGGTCGAAGGTCAGGACGCATCATTCTGATTCATTTGCAGGAGTTCCTGTTGAACATGGAGGACAGTGTCGATGAGACAGAGGCGGTGAAGCGTTACAACCAGTACAAACTGGACTTCAGGAGGCAGCAGCTGCAGGACTTCTTCCTACAGCACAAAGACCAGGAGTGGTTTCGCTCAAAGTACCACCCTGAAGACATCATGGCCAGTAAGGCGGAGTCTCTGGCCTCCCTCAAAACCCGGCTAAGCGTCTTCCTCTTCCTTCTGGACAACAACTGGCTGGAAAACATCTCTCTGGACATGGACCACGGCGCAGCAATCATAAAACTCCTTGACGCAGGTGAGATCAGTGAATGTATATTAAGATATAAAACTTATATTTACATATATCCAGTTACTGGTGTCACCTTGCTGAGGATTCTGGGTAATGCGCCCCTCTCTCTTTCCCTGCAGCTGTGATAAAGATGGAGGGAGGAACAGACCTTGACCTGCAGGTCCTGGAGGCACCTGCAGCTCCTGTGGCGGCAGCGGGCGGGGAGACGAGCAGTGGCGTCATCAGTGGAGGAGCAGCTGGAGGTGAGAAGAGTCAGGGCGAGCAGAGCCGAGGAAGTGTCAGCGATCAGAGCAGCTCAGAGGCGACCAGTAGTCGAACGGAGGCGTCGACCAGCGGAGAGAAGGCCGAGAAAAAAGACTGTGTTAAGGTCAGAATGATGATGTCACACAGCGGTAAATAACAGTGACGACATGTTCGCGTCAGGGCATTAAACATATTTTTGTCCCAGGACTGTGAAGAGGAGGCCACACAGAATGGCGAGAAGAAGGACGAAGAGGAGGAGGATGAGGAGGAGGAGAAAAAAGATGATGATGAAGAGGAGGAGGGGAGGAGGGGGAAGAGGAGGAGGAGGAGGAGGAGGGGGAGGAGAAGAAGACGACAAAGAAGACAAAGAAGACAAAGACAAAGAAGGTGAGTTGGTTCTTGATGACACTAACGTTCTTTGTGGTGTTAGTATTAAATCCTGTCGACTCCTCCACTCAGGGCAGGAAAAGGAAACGCAGCGTGTCAGCTGACAGCGGGGAGGGGAGTGCCTCCGACTCAGACTCCTCCCACTCTGAAGGAGAGAAGGAGGAGGACGAAGAGAAGGAAGAGGAGGAGGAGGAGGAGGAAGGAAAAGACGGTACTGACCAATTTGTTTTCCTACGTCAGCAACTGTTTAGTCAAAGGTTAAACGACAGAAAGAGTGGGGGCAAACTTATCAATGTGTGTGTGTCTCTCAGAGCGTCGTAAAGAGCGAGGGAAAGAGCGAGGGAAAGAGAGGGAGAAAGAGGCCCCTGCGAAACCCCGCCCCCTCCACCTCACCACATCCCTGTTCATCAGGAGCATCCCACCAGAGGTGTCAAAGGAGGAGATCACTGCGGTAAGAGATCACACACACAAACACACGCACTCAAACACAAATGACACCTGGACTAACCTGGCTCGTGTGTGTAGTTGTGTCGCAGGTACCCAGGCTTCCTACGGGTGGCGCTGTCGGACCCTCAGCCTGAGAGGAGGTGAGTACTGAAGCGTTGGATTCGTCATTTCAGTCTCATCACACATTTATCATCCAGTTTATTTAAAACACATCTGCAATGCATTTGTAATCGTGGTTTCCGTCTCTTCTAATCCACGGAAATATTGATGTTGGTATTGGCTTCTAAGAGTTGATCACTAAGTCAAACTGAGGATTCGGTTCAGGGGGACAGTTTAGGTTTTTAGGTGTCAGGTCACTCACTGGAACAGGAAGTAGAATGAAATCTTAACTGTGATATAACCACAGTTCAACCATGACAGCATAGTCTCACATTTTATTGTCCGTGTGTGTGTCAGGTTCTTTAGGCGGTGTTGGGTGACTTTCGACCGCGGTGTGAACATCAAGGAGACGTGCTGGAACCTCCAGAACATCAGGGTAAATCCACCAAAACCCACTCCTGCTCGAGCCGTCACTGACATGAACTGATCGTTAAGTGATACCTGCCCTCTCTCTTCCTCCCAATCCTCAGCTCAGAGACTGCGAACTGTCTCCAGTGGTCAACAGAGATCTGTGTCGGCGCGTTCGCACCGTCAACGGTCTGACGCACCACAAACCGGTGGTGAGGAACGACATCCGTCTGTCAGCCCGACTCGTGCACAGCCTGGACCAGAGGGGGGAGCTGTGGGCTGAACAGGTACAGTCCTGTTGTTCACAGCACATTAAAACTCTGAACAGGAAGTTAGTGATTGTAGTTAGCCGGTTGCTTTTATTTTGAGAGTCTGGCTCACTGTGATGAGACGTAATTACCCTTAATCTCTCAATGTGTGTACAGATGGAGACGAACCCCGTCCTGAAGAACATTACAGATTACCTCATAGAGGAAGTCAGCGCTGAGGAGGAGGAGCTTATTGGCGCCTCCGGGGGCAACAGTGACGAGACAGGTGACGCCAAAGACCCCGCCTCCTCCTCTGAAGTCAGCGTGGAGACGGACGACAAGCTAATGAAGGTTGGAAGAGCTCAGGAAGTCTTAATCTTTAATGTTTTTAAAGTTATGATTCTGACTGTTAAATATTGTGCGTGTGTGCAGGTGCTGGACAGACTGCTGCTCTACCTGCGCCTCGTTCACTCTGTAGATTATTATAACTTCTGTGAGTATCCTGCTGAGGACGAGATGCCTCATCGCTGTGGCCTGATCCATGTACGAGGACCCCTACCTGTGGCCAAGATCACTGCAACCGAGAGTACGCACGCACACACACACTCATAAATAAAAATAGACTTGATCTTCATGAGGTTGCTATCAGACATTCATGTTCACCTCAGGATGAACCTCAGTTACTTGGATCTTAAACTCGAGCGCCACCTTTAGGTCAAATCACGTCACGTGTGGAAACTGCAGGTCACGTGTTTCCACATATGAAGTCTTGCACGCTGTGGAAGTCGCAGTGTAACCGAGCGTTGTCTTCTGATTTGACAGTGAGCGAACATCAGAGGATGTGTGAAGAGCGTCTGGCTCCTCTCCTGTCACCATCAGAGACACTAAGTGAGGAAGAAGCTGCCAGGCTGGGAAAGAAAGACCCGGAACAAGAGGTGCCACACCCGTTTGTCTATCTGTCTGTTAACCTGTCTGTTTAGCTGTCTGTTTACCTGTCTGTTTACCTATCTCTCTCTCTCTCTCACTTCAATGCCCGTCTGTCTACTCAGGTGGAGAAGTTCCTGACAGCCAACTCTCAGGAGCTCAGTAAAGATAAGTGGTTGTGTCCTCTGAGCGGAAAGAAGTTTAAGGTGAGTCCAAATTCCTGTGAGTCCTGTGTGCTTCCTGTGGGGAATGAGCGGTTACCATGGTAACATTTGATATTGTTGTTATTGTTCAGGCTCCAGAGTTTGTGCGTAAACACATCCTGAACAAACACGGAGACAAGGTCGCCGCTGTCAGACAGGAGGTTGAGTTCTTCAACAACTTTCTGTTGGACTCCAAGAGACCCGCCCTTCCTGAGAACAAGCCCCTCCTACCCCCAGTGCAAGGTGAGACACAAAAACTCTTGACAGACATCTTAAGTCACTTGTGTGAGAACACAACAGTTACTTTCTCTCTTCCTACACAAACACACCAAGTGTACATGTTGTCAATGTGCTGGTGAATGACACTCCTCATCCCTAAAGCTCTGACTTGTCTTGCTCTTCCAGCCGCTCCCCCTGGCATCCCTGGATTTCCTGGTCAGTCGCCACAACAGCAAAGTCTTCTGGGATATCCCCCTGGTGTCAGACCTCCCATGCCTGGCTTTCCTGGTATATATATATATATACACACACACACAGACGATGAAAGAGCTCAGATATATCACGTCTCACTCAAACACGACGTCACTACACAACTTGTATCTCACCAAAGATTATTTTTATTAATCAATTAATTTTTGTGTGTGTTGCAGGTGGGGGACCTCCCTACCCCCACAACCAGTTTGGCGGTGGCCGCGGTAACTACGACAACTTCAGAGGTCATTTAGGAGGAGGAGGTGGTGGTGGAGGTGGAGGAGGAGGGTTTCCTGCGAAACAACGGAACACCAGGTAAAGTCACATCTGATCAACATGTGATCAGTACATGTCACTGTGTGCTGTCGTCACTCTGACTCTCCCTCCCTCTCCCTCTGTGTAGGGGCGCACGAGGAGACCCTCGCTCAATCATCGAGTACAGAGACCTCGACGCTCCGGAGGACCTCGACTTCTTCTGAACACAACGAAGTCAGAACACAGGATGTTTTTTTAGACGTTTTTTATTTCTACGTTTTCCCATGATTCATTTCATCTTCCCTCCATCTCTAGCTCGTCTTTTATTTTGAGTTAGGACAGAAAATGTGTGCGTGCTTGTGTGTGGTGTGTATGTGTGTGTGTATGTCAGGAGCAGGACCCATCATTGATTCAATGACTTGTTCCACTTTCCAATAAAGATCAATAGAGGAAGACTGATGACGTCTACGCAGCTTTTTTTACTGTATATAAAGACGATATAAATATGACATTTAAATCTGTGATATGATCTATAATGAGCACTTTCACTGAAAAATACTCTTGAATGTGAGACATGTTTTTCCATCAAGTCTGACTACATTACCCATGATGCTTTGTTCGGTCGGTTGCCAGGAGACCCTTCTGGACCCGCGGGTTGTTGAGCTAGCTGCTAACAGCGGAGAGTCGCGTGAACCGAGTGCATCCGGTACTTTACCGTTTAAAGGGTTCGGACTAAAGCTTTGTTGTGTTTTAAATACCGGAACTCGCGGTGTTTACAGCCTCCGACAATTTAAAACCTCTTCCGGTTCGGTTTGTTGTTAGGCGGCTGGTGTTAGCCCAGCGACGGGTCTGTTGCTAACGGTGCTAACGGGACAGAAAGTCGGATCGGCGGTTTTTTGTAACGGACAGATAATCGGTTGTATCCCCGGTGGATACATGTGCGCTGCCCGGTGATCGCCCGGTGTCCCATGGAGCGGACCGACCGGAGGAGAGACCCCCGCCTGTTGGACAACCAGCCGTACGACGAGAGCCTGGAGGTGGTCGACTCCGAGGAGGTGGCGAGCGTCTCCAGCCCGACTCCCCGCGGCCAGCGCCAGGTAACCTCCAGAGCCCGGCCCGGGGCCAGCGGAGCCCGGCCCGGGGCCAGCTCTCCGCCCGAGTGCCTCCGGAGGGATGGGGGGGGAACCAGAGAGAAACATGAACAAGTTTGAAGAAGATGTGATTTGTTGTAAAGCTCAATTAACCAACGTTTCAATGAGTTTTATACTAAACTGATTCACACATTCCGCTCAGTTACTGTTGAGTGATCTGACTGATCCCTGATCAGATCATTATTAATATTCAATCTACTTGTGTATACATTCAGTTTAGTCCTCTGGTTGTCAACATGGAGCTCGGGCCCCTGAGAGGTCACCTGGTGAATCCCAGAGGTCCGCACACTGCTAAGACACTGATTGGATAAACACGTGTCTAAATTCAGGATCCGATCGATAACAAAGGCGTAATGGAAACGAGACGGTCTGGTCTACAGAGTATTTCCTTAATTGGCATTTTAATTAGTTATTTGATTATATAAAAACAGGTTGAGACTCATGATCACGTCTTTTAGTCTTTGTTTAAGCTGCAGAAACTCTGTCGGAGTGAAGCATCTTCCCTCAGAGGGGATCTTTGTTCAGTTCCGTTTGTTCTGTAGTCTTAAGACCACGACGTTTTCACAGTCACATTCTGATTGGTCATTTGTCCTGTCAGTCATTCTCCAGGCGGAGCCGGGAGGGGCGTGGCCTGATGTCTGCCAACAGCAGCAGTGACGAGTTTGAGGAGGACCAAAAGCCTCCGCGGACCAAAGAGCCAATCGGTAGGCAGCCTGGTGCCAGTCCGAACGAGGAGGAGGAGGAGGAAGAGGATGAAGAGGAGGAGGATGACGATTCTGACGAAGACGATACAGACGATGACGACGAGCCGGGGCAGGCTCCGGAGGGGGCGTACGACCCCGCCGACTACGCCAACCTGCCTGTGAGCACCGAGGTCAAAGAGCTGTTCCAGTACATCACGCGGTGAGACGAGCGGCGCCGACAGTCCGGACTCAGTTAAATCCTTTCAAAAGTCTCAGTGTTGATTTCGATCTCTGCCCCGTCAGGTACACTCCTCAGTCCATTGAGCTGGATCACAGTCTGAAACCCTTCATCCCAGACTTCATCCCAGCGGTCGGAGACATCGACGCCTTCCTGAAGGTACGTCGCTGTGTGAATATGACATCACTTCCTCCTCCACGATTATCTCCAGCGCCTGAGCTGGATACCAGGACTTTTATTGTGAAAGTAAAAACAGACCAAACACTGTTTGATAATAAACACCTGAGCGCTGACGTTAACAAGACTCTGATGTTACACTGAAGGGCCCCCCCCCCCCCCCTTTCTGTGACCTCTGACCTCAGTGTGACTTGTGATGCGTTTAGGTGCCGAGGCCGGACGGTATCGAGGACGCTCTGGGTCTGTTGGCTCTGGACGAGCCCAGTGTGAAACAGTCTGACCCCACGGTTCTGTCGCTGTGGCTGTCGGAGGAAACCAAAACACACGGAGCCACAGAGGTACATATATTTATACACACGTCTATATACACAAACACATGTGCACACACATTGTCACCTCACACAGGCACTCATACACCTGTCTCACCTGTCCTCGTCCTGTCGGTCCGTCCTCAGCTGAAGAAGGTGACGAGCGTGGCGAGTCCTCAGTCGATTCCTCGGGCGGTGGACAGCTGGGTGGAGAGCATCAGTGCGCTGCACCGCTCCAAACCAGCAGCGAGCGTCCACTATGGCCGCGCGATGCCCGATATCGACAGCCTGATGCAGGAGTGGCCAGGCGAGCTGGAGGAGCTACTGGGGCGTCTGCAGCTGCCGCCCGCCCGCCTCAACTGCAGCCTGATGGAGTATGTGGACCTCGTGTGCGCCCTGCTGGACGTCCCCGTGCACAGCAGCAGGATCCAGTCTCTGCACCTGCTGTTCAACCTCTACCTGGAGTTCAGAGACTCTCAGCACTTCACACGCAGAACACAAACCTGACACAGGTACAGAGAGCGAGGAGGTCACGACCTTTGACCTGGTCTCATCCGTGTCAGACAGAACTGTGCCTGTGCTCCACTCTTTATTCTGTCAAATAAACTTTATCATGTCAATAAAACGTTTTGAAGATCATCCTCTGACTCATCTAATCCCACATCATCAAGTCATCACTTGTTTAAATGTTTTATTGAATCAAAGAAATGCTTTTAGACATGAACTCTGTAAAATAGTGTCTGGACATTTTCTGGGTTCGTGTTCCACATACGAAGAAGCAGCAGGAGATTGTCAGTAAACATTTTATGTGTCAGTCTCTAGTTTCAAGTCTTCTTCAATTCAGCTCATGTTCATTTAGTAAATTATGGTCCATAAAGCACCATATGTGTTGGGGCATGGAGACCAGTGTCAAAGGTCAGAAGTTTGTTCAACTTTGACTTTATTATTGTTAATATTCTGTTATATATATATATATACATATATATATAGGAGGAATGTGTGTACACATTCAATCAATCAATCAATACTGCTGATTGATCAATGTAATGTTAATGTTCAGTGTGGTTCAGATCAAGTTTATTTATGTTTAATGTTATTAAGGTTCAGTGTAAAATGATGAGAATATAATGACCATATTTACATTAATGTTACAAATATCCTTATTAAACTGGTTTGAAAAAAACGGTTCTATTTTAATCAAGAAGAAGAAAGATTTAATTGATTTAACATCAAATATTGATATTAATATCAAAATATTTGTATTTTATTGTATTTGAAAGACACCTCTCTCCCACAATGCACCGCACTGTTATTGTTGTTGCCGTCTGTCCAACATGGCGGCTGCTGGCTGCGTCCTCCACAGAACCCTGACCCGGTCCAGGTCCAGGTCCGGACCCAACCAGGTCAGATCCTGTTTTCCTCCAACATGTGTGTAACATGTGTGTAACACGTGTGTAACATGTGGAATAAATCCACCTGGTTGGTCGACCTCAGCCGCTTCCACCCGTCTCCTCCCTGTTCGCGGATCATTTCGTGTTTGGCTGATTTCTCCTCGTCTTGTGTCGCAGGAGTCCTCGTCCTCTTCCGCCGTCTGCAGGGACTTCCTGTCCGTGGTGGACCTGCAGCGCTACAGCAGAGACCAGGGCTCGTCCGTGTACTTCCCCCAGGCGGTGCTCAGCGGTGAGACCACACAGAACCAAACACCTTATACTGGCTCATTGACAGAAAGACACACGTCCGATTCCGCCACTGCCCACATGCTCCAGGGTGTTATACTGTACATCCACTAGAGGGCAACACAGAGTCCAGAGTCTCTGACAACAACAAACATGGGGACAGTAGAGGAGGCGGTTTTAATGCAGCTCCTGTCTTGGATGAAGTAACATCATACTGAATATGACTCAACAGGTCGGTTTCCTTCCATCTGACCCGTCCCTGTTGTCCCTGTGGTCCCCGTTGTCCCTGTGGTCCCTGTTGTCCCTGTTGTCCCTGTGGTCCCTGTTGTCCCTGTGGTCCCTGTGGTCCCTGTTGTCCCTGTGGTCCCTGTGCTCCCTGTGCTCCCTGTCCACTCCAGGTGACGACCTGTACGACGTCACACTGACAGACGGCGACTGCAGGCTTCAGGTGACTCTGGATCCTGGTCTGAACCGGCTGGTGGAGAGGAACGTCCTGCGGCCGGGATCGACGCTACGCAATGCCACCTTCGCCCTCGCCATGAGCGCTCAGCACCCAGCATGCCCCGGGGCCTCTGCGGAGACAGACAGGTGAGTGAGTGAGTGAGTGAGTGAGTGAGTGACAGGTGAATGTATCAGTGTGTCTTAACCAATCAGGGTCAATGTTTGTGCGCCTGCAGCTACCGACTTGAGAGAGTGGAGGTCAGAGGGGACGACGAGGACGACGAGGACGATGGAGTCCGGAGGTTTGATGTGGACGTAGAGTCTCTGCCCTGGTTTGGATCCTCGGACGCTGCAGGTCCTGTGGTTCCTCTGAGAGCCAATAGGAGTGTGTTTCTCCCTCAGTGGAACAATGTGGACTACAGTGGGGCGGTGTGGAGGGAAGCCCCGCCCACTGAGGAAGAGGCGGAGCATGGAGATGATGAAGAGGAGGAGGAAGGTGGAGCCGTCATTGTTTGCATTTGAATAATAAATACATAGATTAAGTTCAAAATTGTTAAATTGCTACTTTGTTAGTTCGGATTGAATATTTGATTTAAATGGTAAAATAAAGTAAGTGCATGTGTGTTGTCAGGGCAACGACCTGCTGTGACGGTGTCTGAGCTGCGTGACTCCTTCCTGTCTGGTCATCGAGGCGTTGCTCGGGGCGCCGTCCAGCTTCGTCTGATCATACGCATCATCAACAAGTCACGCCTGATGTATTATGGGAGAACCGACCGAAACTGTGAATGTCCTTATAAGGTCGGTGAATACACACACACACACACACACACACACACACACCACACACACACACCACACACACACACACCACACACACACAGTTGAAAGGGACATTTTATTTTGTGTAAATGATGTAAATAAAAGAGGAACTGAGATTGATCCCTGTGGAACGCCAAACTTTCTTTCTGTTCAGGCGGTGTTGGAGGTGTGCGACCGGACTGGAGGTGTGTGTGTGGTGTTGTGGAACAGTGTGTGTGTCGACTGGTATCACCGTCTGAAGCCGGGTGATGTCATCAGCCTGAGACGCTATCGAGTCAAACGGCATTACCAGGCTGAGCTGGACGATATAGGTACACACAAACCCGTCTCACTGTCATGTGGGGACTGTTTCAGGTAGAAGGTTCTGTGAGGACAGACGTGTTGTTTCTGTTGTTCTGTCCAGAGATCAGCGTTAACAGCAGGAATCCTGCTGCTCAGATATCTGTTCTCCCAGAATCCTCAGTATCACCCGAGTATCTCCCACCTGCACCAACCTACAGCTTCTACAACAGGTATACACACACACACAAACACACACACACACACACACGTGTACATGATGCATTACCTAACCTCTAACCTCCTTCTGACCTCAAACCACCTCTCAACCTAACACACATTGGTCTGAATGTCTTCACTTTGTTTAAATCTGAACTTGATCCTCACAAAGATGTTAATACCCCCCCCCCCCCCACACCACACACACACACACACACACACACACATACTGCTTTTCAGTAAGGATCTCCTGGACCGTCCTCACAGCGCTGAGTGCGATGTCATTGGCCTGCTTACATTCACAGGACGAGCAGAGCGAATAAGGAGCAAGGGTGAGGGTTGCCATGGTTACTCCTGCAAAACATCCTTAATTATTTCTGCACTGATTAATTAAAAGAATAAGTTTTAGTTTTTTATTTCCTTCACATTTACAAAAACACACCAGCAATCTCTGTTTTCATTGGTAGATGGTCGAGGGGCAGAGCTTTTGGAGTATCGCTGGCTGCAGTTGGAGGACGGGACCAGCGATCAGCCAATCAACGTGAAGCTCTTCTCCACGTCTCAACCTGAAACGCACCGCAGGCTCCACCCACGTAAGACAAAACACACGAGCCGCTCTCAGACATGACTTACGGGTAAAGTCCAGAGGAACCCAGCGGGAATCATAGCTGTCATGTCGTCCATCTTTATTTTTAGGTCTGTGACTCAGGACTAACATTAAACAAAGTAATATATTGTGTAAGATAAATGTACTCATCAACATTTAAGAAAGTCTGTGTCTGTTTCAGTGTCTGTGGTCGTTTGTACGAGACTGAAGTTGATCAAATCTCAAAGTCACAACTGCTGCTTCCTGACAAACACCATCAACACTCAGGTGTACTGCACAGGTAACACGCCCCGTCCCTCCCCCTGCTGGTAGAAACTTGCACAACACATATGGATTAAACCTCCGATTTTTACACCAGTCATCTTCGCTGTCATTACATCATCACTTCATTGGTCTTCTCTCATCATTGGTGGATTTGTCAGGACTGGGCCACCACTCAGAGATGAGTTATCGTAAACTCCGGCCAGTACGACAGTTCCTTCAGTGGCTGAGGAGCCAGGATGACAGACAGGTGCTGAGCAGGGCTCTGATTGGAGGATTCTTCATGTACCCACCTCCTCCGGTCTCCCTGGAAACGTACATGAAAGATCGAAGAGGTCAGTTCCGTTTCAGTCATTTTCATTTTTAAAAAGTGAACTTCTATCTTCAGTGTGTGTGTGTGTGTGTGTGTGTGATTGTAGGTGAGCCAGGTTTCCTCAGAGGGGCGGAGCTTCAGAGGGAGCTGGAGAGGCTCTGTTATCGGGAGAGACGCACCTTCTGCATCCAGGCAACAGTAACCATGGTTACGTACAGCCGCAGAGGACAGGTGACTGTTGAACACGTATACACTCCATAGTAACAACATGCTAATTAAACATGACTGCCCCCCCCGAAACTAAAGCCAAATCATCTGGAGCGCCCCCTGGTGTCTGGCTAAGGTCATATACCCTGCCTCCTCCATGTTAGCAGTTGGACGAAAACAAAAAGTAGAAGTTAAATAAATGTTTGTCAAACAGAACAAAGTATTTCTTATAATTGATCACCTGTCGTCTCTCGTCTCCTGCAGGAGGATCGCTCTTTGCTCTGGATGGACAGAGCTGCATCTCGCTCCTCCTCCTCGTCCTCCTCTCACCCGTCTCCCTCTCCGTCCCTCTCCTCCACTTCCTCCTTCCAGCCTCTCCCCTCCACCCCTCATTCCTTCAGACCTCCTCTCTCCCCCTCCACCTCGTCTTTATCTCCAACCTCTCCGTCCTCCGCCTTCAGTCCGCTGGCGCCTCGTCCTGTGGACCTCAGAGCAGCGTGAGACATTAAAACACGATTTGTGTGTCGGAGCTGAGTCGGTGTCGAGCTCTGTGTTCACAGTCGATCTGTTTGTTCCATCAGGAAGTCGTGTAAGAGGAAACTGCTGCTTCATCCTGAAACTCCGAAGAAGAGGTGAGCATTGTCAGATTGACTCAGCAGGAACTCAAGGGAGAATTTCTCTTCAAGGGTTGAATGGAAATAACAGAAAATTAAATAATAAAGACAGAGATATGACCAATCAAAGCTCCTCCTCCTGCTGCCACTCTGAAATACCACTGACGTTGTTCAGGTGTCTAACGAAGCATCAGATGATAAATGTTGAACTTTTCCTATAACGGTTATCAAAACTGAAAATGATATATTGTTCTGTCTCATTCCTCAGACACCCTCAGGTCACACTACAGCCAGAACCAAACAACAACACAGGTGAGCAAGTGTGTGTTTTACACAATGTTATTTTTTTTCATGGCGTAATAATAATCTGGTGACTAACGTGAGCACAGTTGATTAAAAATAACCGTGATGATGGTGCATCTTCGTCCTCTTGGTGCAGTCATCCTGTTCGAAGCCTCCATGGAGTTTCTAGAAAACTCCAATGCTGATGAAGACGACAGCGATGACGATGATGCCTCGTCCTTCGTCACCGCTCCCCTCTTTCCCGCCTTCCCACCCATTGCCGAGGAGACACTGCCGATGCGCTACGACCACACCAGCAGGGAGGAGCAGGCTGTCGTCGTGGCGATGGGAGGGAGGGCGGGCCCTGGGAGGTTTGACCCCGCCTTCGATGACTACTACACACTGAGACTGAGAGGTACACACACATCTTGTTTATCCATCTATAGAAATCTGTTAAATTCGGTATATAAATAATATAAACCGTGTTTCAGCTCTGTCAGATTCTGTGTCGGTCGACGTCGTCTTCCTCCCTCATTCCTCTCCTCCCGTCCTCCCTCACCCCAACACCTGGACCTCCATCTTATCCCACGGAGCCTTCTCTTCACATGGACCTCCACCTTCACCAGGTACACACACACACACACACACACACACACACACACACACACACACACACACACACACACACACACACACACACACACACACACACACACACACAGTCACTCACCCTCTCTCTCTCTTTCTGCCTCTCAGCTGACCTCATCGTCTTGGCGTCCCAGCTGACCAATCAGAGGCTGGTGTGCGTCCTGGAGGCGTGTCACCTGGGGGGAACCAGAACTGAACTCATCCTGAGCCGAGCGTTTCAGCTGCCCAACTGACACACACACACACACACACACACACACACACACACACACACACACACACACACACACACACAGATGCCTGGATTTTTTTTAATAACTCATTGTTCTTAAAGTTTAGATATTGGATAATTTAAAGTATTTCTAGTTATTTATAAAGACAGACACTGAAGCACTTTGTTCAGATACATTTTTTTGTTTATATATATATATATATATTTATATCTATATTTATATGAGTATATAGGTGGCGTCAGTAAAATACTAATAGTAGGAAAAGTGAGAAGAGTAGAAGTGTTGTGTTTACGTATGAATAATTTACGTATTTAATAGAAAAGGCCACAGAATTGGTATTATTATCATTATTATATTAGTAGCATCACTTAATTTCATTGGATCATATAAAATACTCACACAGTCATTTAAATAGTTGTTTAAAAAGTATAGAAATAATAGAATTCAGTATTTTACCTCCGTTTGTGAAGAGAAGGTTTAAAAAGAGAAATAAAGTCTTGATATTTACAGCAAAAAACATGTTTTAAGCTGAAACTTGATTAAATACTAATATATTAATGATACATTTTTAGGCCAAACTCTGTAAATTATAATTCTGACCATGGTAGTGTTTTCATGTTTCCTGTTCAGACACTAAAACTTCTGTGTGATTCAAGAAAGTTTTCTTAAAGTGACATTTTATTGCCAAAAAGTTTGTGGTAGTCTCCACTGTTCTGACATCTGGATGTTTGTTCCTGTTGTTCTTTAAAAAAGTTTTGTTTTTGTATAAAGTTTTGAACTGAAGGTTTCAGCTCCTTTCACGCTGTTTTCTTCAAAACATTTTATATTTGAGAAAGGCTTTTCAACTTTTACAGTCTAATAAATGATGTTGTATCCTCACTCTTCTGTTTTAACTCCCAAATTGTTTGTGCAACAAATCTTAAAATGCACATCACAAGTTTACAGTTTGAATCTGTAATTCTCTAAAACAGCAGCTCCTTTACCTCCATGTCCGTCAAGACTCTTCATCTGTTTTATATTTTCTCATAACCTAACTTTGAATTCTTCAGTTATGGCCTAAAACGTGCTTTGTGAGGTTGCAGTAACCTTAACCTTTGACCTCTAACCACCAAATTGTGATCGCATCACGTTTGAGTCCACAGGAGCAAAAAGTGCACAAATCAACGTCGCTGACGCAAGAAAGACAGACGAGTCTGATTCGTTGGATCCAACTGTTTAATGGCGTCTTCGTGACCCAGTGGATCTGTGCCTACATGAGGTGAGCAGCGTGGAGACGGGGCCTGAGCGGAGGCGGCGCTCTTTAGCTGTGCTGGCTGTGTCTCTGGCAGATATAGCGCAACCTGCTGGAGCAGTGCATGTCGTTGAGGCGTCCGTCGCTGTGGAGATGTGCGCAGTCCTCGTCTCCGGGACCTAAATTGTGACCGGTCCAACCGTCCGGCTGACCGGGTCTCCACCGTCTGGAAACACACAGGTGGGTTTGTGTGACTCCGTTTAACACAATGTTATAAAAACCTCTACTGGCTTAGAAATCGCTTGTAATGTTTGTGTTGTTTTCCAACTGAAGACATTCCCTGTGATTTTGTATCTAGAAGTTAAATGTTAAATACTTTTCATATTCTATCTCTGAAATGTCCCCATTTTGGAAAAAGATCCTCATATTCCTGAAATAAGCCAAATGTCCAGCCCACCTCCGGTTCATGACGTACGGGGTCTGGTTGACCCACTCCCATTTTCCTTCTCTCTCATCGGTCAGACCTATCCAGTAGAAGACGCCGCTGCTCCGCGAGGTCACAAAGTCCTGGACCAGAGAGACACAGAAATACATGAACTCTGTCGCAATGTTGGTAAAGGTGTCCCACAAGGACCTGTGCTCGGTCTACTGCTAACGCTAAACATAAACAATATGACCCGATCTTTCATGTCAGGCCTGAAGTTACAGTCTAACTTTACACATTTTAAGCTTTTTTATTTAAAAGTTGTTTTTTTAAACAGCGACTCGTTGTCAAAACCAGCTCCGACAGACAGACAGGCTGTCTCACCCACTCCTCGTCGGTGGTGAGTATGAGCAGGTGGGATTCGTGGGTGTTGCACCAGTCTCTCGCAATGGGCCACGTCATCGGCGCCCTGCTGAAGAGATAACAGTAGGTCTGGAAAATATCCCAACCCAGAGGACAACAGCCCTCCACGTGTGAACCTGAGAGACACAGAGAGAAAATCGGAGGCTTCACATTTAGACGCCAAAGTGACATGTTGGGAAAAAGTCCAAAATGGGGGGGGGGGGGGGGGGCATTTGAAGTGTTTCAGAATTTGAGGAGAGTAAAGATAGAAGTGTGGTCGGTGTGGGTTTACTGTTGTTGATGAAGCGGTCGAGGGAACATTTCAGTGCAGTGACCGTCCTAGTGAGAGTGTCCAGAGTCGAGAGCTGCTTCAGGGCCTCTGACACTGAGCAAACACACACAGAAACAAACACACAGACACACAAACACACACAGACACACAATACAAACACAGTTATCATGAGGGATTCTCAGTGTTGCTGTTTGAGGAACGACTGATCTGCAGTGTGTGAGACACCTGACGTCAGCTGGTCCTTGTTGTTCTCCACAGAAAACTTTAGCCGGCGAACGTCTGCGGCCGCGTCTGGAGGAAGAGAAGAAGAACCCTACTGTCCATCATCACCTCTGACATCATCACCTCTGACATCATCACCTCTGACATCCCGTCCTCTGACCGACGGCAGGTGTGTTACCTGCACTGAGCTGCCCAGCCACGACCACGGATTCAGTCATATTCGAAACACTTTTCTCCACAGACCACAATCGATTTGACGTCGCCGTGTCTGAACAGGAACAAAATTCGACATGTTGTTTTTTCCCATATGCTAACTCTACATCGAGAGTGTGTGTGTGTGTGTGTGTGTGTGTGTGGTGCTCACTGCTAGCTCCCAGTGCTATGATCAGAACCAGGATGACTGTCGCTGTCAGGGCAGGGTACAACCAACGTCTGAACCTGGAGTCACCTGAGAAATAGGCAGGTCGAGGCTCTGACACACAGACAGGTGGAGAGACGGATGGACAGACGGACTCTTTTTATTTTATATTCAGGAAGGTGAACAGTTTCTTCATACTTCAGCCACAGGTGTAGACAGACAGTTGGACAGACAGACAGACAGACAGTTGGACAGACAGACAGACAGACAGACAGTTGGACAGACAGACAGACAGTTGGACAGACAGACACGTACCTTTGTTCCAGAACGAGCTGTTGTCCTCTTCACCGTTGTCATGGTATTCAGTCGTCATGGCGATGTCTCCCCACCTCGTGTGTCTTCCTTCTTCTTTCTTCTAGCCTGACAAACTGTTACAGTCCAAACACCAGCCGAGGGTCATTGACCAGCAGGCGCACTTTGAACAGGAAAACACTGTGTGTGTGTGTGTGTGTGTGTGTGTGTGTGTGTGTGTGTGTGTGTGTGTGTGTGTGTGTGTGTGTGTGTGTGTGTGTGTGTGTGTGTGTGTGTGTGTGTGTGTGTGTGTGTGTGTGTGTGTGTGTGTGTGTGTGCGCGCGCCATTTTGAAGCCTCAGTTTGACATGTTGTCCACCGCCATCATGTTATCTTTGAAAACAGAAGTAACCATATTCGATATCGGTATCCAGGCCCCAACACATACGGTGCTTTATGATCTATTTGACTCTAGATAGACCATAATTTACAAAATGAACACCCTGCTGTGTTGAAGAAGACTTGAAACTAGAGATTGACAGAGAAAAACACATTGTGTTTCTAATGTGAAGCAGCAGCAGGAGCACGGGGGGGAACATTCAGGCGAAGAGGCGGAGGAATCTCCTCGTCTTTCCAAGTTGACAGCTTCGTGTACTCCACTACATTTTGTAAAAAGGAAGAAACGCACTTCTTTTCCAAACTGTTTATTATAACGTCAGACATATTTGGTTCTGACAGCAGCTCATCACTGATGTTTTCTACTTCACATAATTTTATGTTTTTTTATCTGTGAACGCGCGTGTGGGGCGGAGCCGGGCGGTTTGCTCAGGAGTCACCGCCGAGCTTTTGGCAAATGTACCGCTGCCGCGTGGAGCAGTGCAGGTCGTTGAGGCGGCCGTCAATGTAAAGCTGAGCACAGTCTTCGTCTCCGTGCCCGAGGCCGTGATCGGTCCAGTTGTCCGGCTGACCGGGACTCCACCGTCTGGAAACCACATGACACACAACAATCTGTGGACACGTATCATACTCTATATATGTTTGCCTGAATGTTGTGAATGTATTGCTTTAATGTAAATGCAGAAGTTGTTGTTGTTGTCAGAGAAACTCAAACTGAGGGTGTACCTGTGTTCCATGGAGTACGGAGTCTGGTCCACCCACTCCCACATACCAGTTCTCCAATCACTCAGACCCACCCAGAAGGGTCCAAGAACTGCGTAACGGGTCACGAAGTCCTGGACAGAGACAAAGTTTCTATAACCAACAATATAAAGTCTGTTTTTACGCAGAAGACATCGTAGTTTATGTGAGTATCTCCAGTAGAGACCAGGTCGTCTTCAGGTCACTGTCTCACTTACATGACTTCAAAACCAGCCTGTGGTCACATCTGTCACGACACAGCCTCAGTTCAATCAATCAATCATCAATCACATTTTATATGTGAAGCCCATGTTCACAAACCAGTTAGTTTCATATGGATTAACAAGGTGCGGCATCCTCTGCCCTTAACAGGCAGATGGATGGACTCACCCAGTCCCGGTCAGAGGAGGGTATGACCAGGTGAGATTCATGTTCCTCACACCAGACTCTGGACTCATTCCAGGACAAAGAGGAACGGCTGAAGAAATAACAACTCAAGCCAGAGAGTTTCCAATCCAGAGGACAATAACCGGCCAACCCTGAGCCTGCGAGACAGACAGATCCACAGACAGGTTCACAGACAGGTTCACAGACAGGTACATGGGTGTGAGTATGTGTCTTCTGCAGTCATATGTTAATAATATGATTAATGGACGTACTGTTGTTGATGATTTGTTCGAGGGAACTTTTGATCGAAGTAAGACTCCTGCTCAGAGAGTCAATGACAGACAGCTGCTTCAACGCCTCCGACACTGACGCACACACACGCACACACACACACACACACACACACACACATACACACACATACACTTAGTTAGCTAACAGTCAGTAATGAAAAATTCACTCTGCACGGCTTCCTGTCATGTGATCGGGAGTTTCACAGTCGGACTATACAATCTTTAACCAGGAGAAACCCCCGACTATGTCTGGTCACCTCGTCCTGCTCTGATTGGCAGTAGCTGTTGCTTACTCGTCTAGATCGGTGGTTCTCCACTGGTCTGGCTTCGGCCCCACCATCCCCCCATGATGACAAGCCGCGACCCAAATCGAGGAAAGTTTTCAAATTCTCAAATTTATTTAATAAAAAGATGGTGCAGTTTGAACCTGAGATAGTACAGAATATCACAGTATGCCAACACAAACAAAACAAGTTTAATGATAAACCAAAACGACCAGCAGGTGGCGATGCTGTAGGGAAATCACTGGTCTAGATATTCAGCTGCTGGAAATCTAGTCAGAGGAGGTGGCTTCAGCAGCATGAGGAAGAATCCTGAAGGCTGAACACACACGTGATTACCTGAGGTCTGCTGCTCCTCCACAGTAGAACGCAGCAGCTGAACTTCTTTAGCAGTTTCTGGAACAGAGCACAGGAAACTGTCAGCACGTTGCTATGGTTACACATTTCATTAGTTTTATCCCTCAACTTTTAACTCAACTGTTTCAAGACTCTTTACCAGATTTCACAGGATCAGTTCACACTTGAACTCACATTAAGCACTGTGTGTGTGTGTGTGTGTGTGTGTGTGTGTGTGTGTGTCACCTTGAGCGTTCTGCACCGAGGCTTGAAGTGACTCAATAACGTTGCTCAGGTTGGAAACTCTCATCTCCACAGACCACAGACGATTTGACGACTTCACATCTGATAACACACACGATAATTAACAGATTCATTCAGATTCTTTTTACATCTTACTTGTATTTCCTGCTAAATTGACATGATCTTTTAATTTATACACTTAATTAATGTGTGTGTGTGTGTGTGTGTGTGTGTGTGTGTGTGTGTGTGTGTGTGTGTGTGTGTGTGTGTGTGCGCTCACTGGTAGCTCCCAGTGTTATGATCAGAACCAGGATGACTGTCACTGTCAGAGCAGGAACCACCCAACGTCTGAACCTGGAGACACCCGGGACAAAGACAGGCTGAGGCTCTGACAGACAGACAGGTAGAGAGAGAGACAGTTCATCACTCCACCAGTCAGGACGTTGTTTTGTGTTTAAGGGTCTTTCCACTGAAACACACCTTTAATCCAGTGGACGCCTTCGTCTTGTTCCTTCATGCGCACGTGACACGTCATCGTCTCTGTCTCTTTAAGATGAGGACAACGACATTTACTCGAATATAAACCTGATTCTATTTCTACACTTTTGTAAATAATCGAATATCGTAGCTTTTACTGAACCAGTTCAGATTTTACATTTAAGACAAATTAAAAGGAATCAGATGTAAAAATGAATCATATTTACGTTTCTTCACTTGTTGAAGTTGGATGAAGAAGAATCGGGTTGTTTTCTGGGACTTTTCTTCGTCTCTTCCTTTTATATGAACACGTCCAGTCATCACTTTCATTCAGAGCTTTTCTCGTTTCTGCATCTTTAGTTTCCATGAATTTTTGTCATTTATCATCACTTCCTGTTCAGTTTGATACTGAAACTTCCTCAATTTAACCATCAGGAGAATCTTTGTGTTTTCTGAGAACTAACAAGTTCACGAACTCCAGAGCCCCGCCCACAAAGGTGGTGGTCAAATTGAAACTTGACCACACTGTGTGTGTGTAGATATACATTTACATATATATATTTCAGAAACACAACTGTAAAATAATATGATATGATAATCAATCAGCATCCAAAATACAGAAGCTCTCTTTTAATTTTTATTTATTTACTTTTCTCACAGCTGCAGTTCAGTTTCCTGTCAGGTGACACGCGTGTTGTGATGTCACACCTGTCCACTGGGCCCTCGCGATGTCAGAGGTCATCCCTCTGTGAGGTCATCACTGAAGTGGAGGAGGATGGCGGTGATGAAGAGGTCTCTGTCCAGTCGCAGCTCCTCGAGCTCGTGGTCTTCATCGGGGACGTTGTTTTCACTGAGCGTCCTGCTCATGTCCAGACTCACTCCTTCGTGTTTCCAGCTGTAGCTACGGGCGTGAGAGTTGTAGCGTAGGTAGCGCTGGAGGATCTCGTCCAGAGTCTCCTCTGAACACACCTGAGGAGCCACGCAGGAAAATCAGGTCGAAGTCAGGTCGAAACAAACTGTATAAACTTCAGTACTCTAATACTTTACTTCAGTCAAACCCAATGAGCAGTGAAAGTAACTGATATCTGTTTCTACTGTTTCCTGCTGCTTGCAATCTTTGTGCTAAGCTAGGCTAAGCTCAGACCCATTACCCAGAATGCACCTCGTGTGATCAGTTCACCTGCAGCTGCTGCTCCTGTGACGTCTGCACGTTGATGACTCGTATCCACCTGGCTTTAGTCGTCAGCAGTCCCACCTCGTAGCGTCGATCCTTCCACCAGGGCTCGCCGAAGTCGTTGGCCCAATCGGAGCGAGGGCCGGCTGGGGAGACGTGCACGAAGCGCCCCCTGGGGGTGTAGTACCTATCACAGTTAGTCAGTGGCTCCACATGTTTCAGGATCTGAGGACAGAGGACAGACACATGCAGGTAAATCCAGCAGAGAAAATTACCAAGTACTTTTACTCAAGTGAAAGTAATCGAGTATTTCTATGTTCTGATACTTTATACTTTTGTTATGAGACGAGCAGGGGAGATGATTGCCTGCACTTTTAAATATGTCTGGTGTTTGCAGTGCCACATTTGACTTTGCATGTTTTCATTCTCTTTTGTTTGAGTGTAATCAGGTTCAGTGCATTAGGACACTCCCACAGGGGAAGGCGGGGCTTAAGACTCCTCCCCGGCACAGGATCCTCTTCCTGTTGATCTTTTGAACTTGTGGAGTTGGGTTTTATTTCCCCTTTTTAAGTTGAGCAACTCGAGGCAGATCCATAGGAGCTCTTAACTAAGAGCACAGTTTGGGAAATAAATAAAAGGCCTTAAAACTCCCTCTGTGTGTTGTGGTGATTTTATATCTGGTTGCTCTATTGACCTTTTTAAATGTTTTATTGAAATTACACTGCGTCTCCAATTTTAACACTTTTACACGACTTCATGTTGTGCTGCACCTTTACTGCTTTTATCTGACTGTTCAGAAAAAAGATTTGATTTGAAATAAATGATCAAATATTAAACGATGTGAAGATAAAACTGCTTATTTTCATCTGGTCAGATTCCTTTGTCCTTGTTCCATAGAAAATATTTCACCTCTAAACTTCAAATGATAAAATACTTGATTAAAACAAATCAATATCACCCACGTCTTTGGTTTCAGGGTCGAACCAGCTGCTGATGTCACTTCCTGCGGACTCCATGATGGGCAAGAGCAGAATGTCGCCTGCACAGAAACACACACATGTTCATCAGTCACATTTTAAATCTGATTTATTATTAATGTTTAAATATAAATCAGACAAAAGTATAAAACTTCAACCTTCAAACAAAAGAGCTGAAATGTGTTATAAACAGTCACTGATGGTTTTTACATACAGTTACTGATTGTCTCTATGTAAGTATTTTACAGACTGAATAAATAAAGTACAAACTTTTTAATTTTTTAATTTATTCCTATTCTACATTTATTTATGTACTTGTGTGTTTTAATGTTAAATCTTTATGTGTAACTAGAGTAAAGTATCAACACTTTATTTTGATACTGAAACTTCCTCAATTTAACCATCAGGAGAATCTTTGTGTTTTCTGAGAACTAACAAGTTCACGACCTCAAATAAAGAGTAGTGTAGTAGCAGAGAATAGAGTGTGCACATAGCTGTACCTGTTCATTGCTTCTGAATAAATACTTGTTGAACCAAACCGAGACCGGTGTTAGGATTTTAATAATATAATTAGACACTATAGCCCCGAAAAGGATCGATTTTACACGCACCATGTTTGTACCTTAACAGAAAGAATTCATGTTTTGTTATGTGTTAGGACTGTAATCCGTGGCATACAATACACTGTACTTAAACTTGTTCTCATACATAAACCTTTATATATATTACAGTATTCCTTTAGCTTTTTTCAACACCACACATACATGAATGCACTGTGCTCATTAAGACACTGGGACCTCTGCCTTAGAAAGAAATCAAGCAGCTGCCCCAGCTTCTGAAGGGCAGATGGAAAGGCTTGTCTTGTCTGATGACTCCGCACGCTTACGCACACAGAACATACAGCTGATAAAACAGAAACATAATGTTTCTCACTCCAATGAACAACAAACACCGTATCTGCAAAACTACTGAAGACCCACAAGGCTTCAGCCGGACAAAGGCTTGTTTTTAATACACAAAACCAATCACTGTCAGAATGTGAAGATTTGCCCAGCTACTCTCAAAGGAGGGATGAACCTGGGAGCGGCTCCTCATCACTGATGGATTCCAGTTCCAGGAAGCTGGGACCACGCCTGTTATTGACTCCCCCTCGTTGTTGACCAATGAAGTTATACCTACTATTATAAATATTGCACCCGCCGTCCGATAGGGGCGACTCTAGATTTCCCCGTGCTATTAGAGGCGCTGTACGTGGAGTGCCCAGAGCTATGTTGTAGCTTTTCATTGCTTCTAATAAATACCTTTTTGAACCAAACCGAGGCTCTTCTCAAATCTCGGGATAAAAGAACACGACATTACCCACCTTTGTTCTGGGTCATCAGGGGTGTCAGGTCACAGACTTTACCCAGGAACGACACCCACAGGTCGTCGGCGGTGTTGTGAGCAGAGACTTCAGCAGCAGTGAAGAACTTCTGTCTGCTCATGTTTAGAAAAACACTTCTGCGCCGGTGTTGCCACGTTACTATGGCAACGCTACTATGGCAACAAGGAGGTGGAGCAGGGGCGGGGCCTAAAGACGTCAAATAAAAACATCAATTAAAGAAACCTGCATGAATAAAAAACCTAGGTCATTAATAAAGGCCCGAGCAACGACAGTGTGAAGGCATCAAAGTTTAATGATTTGCCAAAAAAGAGGGATTTGTATATAGGAGATATAACAAATATCCTATATACAGAGGAGATTTGTCCAATCAGCCAATGTTTCCAATCCCCTATTCCTCAAGGCCCAATATCGCCCTGAACTTGAGAGAACACATCATTAATCATAATGGAAAACAATATTAGACTAATGACACTGCCCTGAGGAGCACCATTTCCCACCACATACCTTCTTGATAAAGCTGTCCCAATTCTCACTTGAATAAGCGTATCAAATATAAAGTCTCTGATCCAATTATATGTCCATCTACTGTGTCTTCTTCGTTCCCTGTTTTCTTTCATGACACATCAAAGACCGTCAAGGTGTCTTTGATGTTACGGAAATCTAAGTCCATATAAACATGAATAAAGCGAGTCAAATATTAATAGATTAATGGATTGATGGATTAAAGTCTGACTTGTCTTGTAGAAGACAAACGCCTTGACTTCTCGAAAGAATCCCTGTGTTTCAAAATCAAATCAAAACACTGAACTGAATATTGACAGACTAATGTTTAGATCGAAAAAACTGTCAAACTTAATTCTGCTGTTTTATGTTTTATCCAACTTTAGCTTAACCTGCTATTTAGAATCATTTCATTTTCTTAATTCATTTTATCTAAATGTTTTTGTTTTATTCTACACTCAAAAAAAGAATTCATTGGGTGAACGTAATTTTATCTTGCCACCTATATTCCATCTGAACAAATCAAGTTATGTCAGTCTATCTTGATTGTGTTACTTGAACACCACATAGATTTGTGGGTGGAATGTCATTTGAATATGTTCATTCAACTAATGTGCTTTTAATTGAATTAAAATGTTTGTAGCTACTAGTCTAGTCTAATTTATTTAGGTTTAGTTTACATTGGTCAAACACTTTAGTGCAACACAATTCAGTCTTGTTGAATGAACTAATGTAGGTTTTGTCTGCTATACTAATGTCAATCTTGTTGTTTTAATTAGTGTTGTTTTCATTGCTAGTGTAAGCATTCATTTAAATTAAATTACCAAATATTCACTAACATACATAAAAAAGGAACATTTGGCTTTTACAACTGCCCAGATCCTGTTCGTCTCAGTTTCCCCTCTTTAACCATCTCATGCTAAACTTCCCTTTGGTTCTCATATTACAACCGACCCACAGGCCTCACATTACCTGCATTCCACCTGAGAAGGCCAACAGAATAGTTGAGACTCATTAACAAAACAGCTGTAAAAAAATAAAAGTGGTAAAAAAGTTAAAACCCGAAATAAGTTATATTATTATTATGTTATATTATGTTATGTTATGTTATGTAGATAGCGGCTGCTAGTCCTCGTCCTCATCTCATCTCCTCTCATCTCTTCTCCTCCTGTTTTTCTCTCTAGGCCGGTGTCCATTCCGTCAGTACATGCCCAGCAAGCCGGCGAAATACGGGATCAAGTCGTGGGTGGCCTGCGATGCGAAATCAAGCTACGCTTGGAAGATGCAAGTGTACACCGGAAAGCTGAGCGGGCGGACGCCCAGAACGGAACCAGGGGTTGCGGGTAGTGCTCGATGTAACGGAGGGACTGCACGGTCGTAACGTCACGTGCGACAATTACTTCACCTCCTACCAACTCGCGCGGCAGCTCCTGGAGAGGAAGCTCACCGTGGTCGGCACTGTTCGGAAGAACAAGCCGGAGATCCCGACCGGGCTGCTCGCGGTCAGGGGAAGAGAGGTGTTCTCATCCAAGTTCGCATTCACGCCCACTGCCACTCTTGTGTCCTACATCCCAAAGAAAAACAGGAATGTGGTGCTCCTGAGCACCCAACACCCTGAGGCCGACATCAGCGACCGCGAGGACGGGAAACCGGTCATCATCCTGGACTACAACCGCAACAAAGGTGGCGTGGACAACCTAGACAAGGTGATCGGAACGTACAGCTGCAGGAGGATGACCGTGCGCTGGCCCCTGGTCATATTTCACAACATTCTCGATGTCTCTTCCTACAACGCCTTCGTGATATGGAGAGAGATCAACCCAGACTGGATGCTGGGCAAGCGGAACAAGCGGAGGGTGTTCCTGGAGCAGCTGGGAAAGGCTCTGGTGACTCCGTTCATCGCACGAAGGGAGCGCTTCCCCCGCACGGACGCGTCTGCCGCGGTGGTGAAGGCTATTAAAGATGCTGCTGCCGCACAGAGAGCTGTTGACTACGACGCTCGACCCGATTGTCTGGCCTCCTCCATACCCCTAGCAGCAGCCCCGCTCGGGGCGAGTAAGAGGAAGAGGTGTCAGATATGCCCCAGGAAGAAGGACTGTAAAACTCACACCATGTGCCGTGGGTGTAACAAATACATATGCAAGGGCTGCTCACATGTCTATTGCACTACGTGTGCGCCATAATATGGGGGGGGGGGGGGCCTATGTGAGGGAGCCAACAGCCGGGAGAAGCAGGGACAACACAAGGGTTATTAGCAATCTGCAAGTTTTGAGCATGGTATTTGTGTGGTTGACAATACTTTGGCCAAAGGCAAATACTACCAATTACATAATACCAATTACTTCACAATCTCTGGCTGAAGCTGATGTAATCAGTATAAATAACATGATTAGGTGTTTTGATCAAGTAAAAATATGCGTACTCTTGGCACTGTTGCAACAATTTTTTTTAAATTAGAGTAAATGCTGATTCTAACTACTCCTGCTTCCCTCAACCAATTTTAACCTTTTCTATAGTTTTTTCTTTCCTAACTCCTCATCCTTTTTGAAATATTCAGCTTTGACCTATATTTTATATATTTCCTCTATTCAGCAAATAATTTCAACAAGTCTTCCTTCTCTTTCTTCTTTGCTCAGTTTATTGGCATGTGGCCACCAACACCAAGGAGCATGATCGCCATCTACTGTGTTGGTGCACTATTCCTGGAGTTACTCATTTCAGCTATTCAGCATTCACACTGCTTTTTATCCATCTGGTTTCAAAGTCTTTCAAAATTCTGGTTTAGAAAAAAAAAAAAACCCAATGTGACTTTGGTTGCTACGAAAACCAAGATTAAGAGTTGGTTCATCATGACATCACTTAGATCAAAGACAAGTCTTGAAACTCTGATTAACAGATCAGTTGAAATTTATAAAGGGTTTATTCTTTATGATGTCCTATTGTAATCCCTTAGATCAAAGAGAAGTCTTTGCAGCCTTTAAATAGCCGTGGAGTGATTAGAAGTAGAGGTCTAGGAGGCCACCAGCTTAGAATGCAGTAGATTTATCCTGGTGCTGCTGCATTTTTACATCTTTTAAAACTTGACGTTCGATGCCACCCGCCAATCAACTCACGGAAATGGCTAAATCAATTAAGGGTTTAGGCCAAAGGAAAAATCCTGAAGACGTTAAACTTTTTGATTTGCCAGCTAACAATGGATTTTTGTTGCTGGACACACTGGGCACTGGGGCCTATGGAGTAGTGAAAGAGGGCTTCAAAATCGAGACTAAGGAGATTGTGGCTCTGAAGATTCTCTCGAATATAGAGGGCAAAAAGGAGCTGGCCGTTCTTGAAGCACTCAGGGAGATTGGTCAAGAAGAGAATAACTTGGTCCGGTTTAACGGGCATCATACACTAGGTGAAGAGATGGTTCTGGAATTTGAAAAGCTGGATATGACTTTTTTTGATTGGGTCAAAATGTCCGGGACCAAGGGACGGCCTCTGTCTGAGATTCAAGTAGTCGCAAAGCAGTTGTTGGTGGCTCTGACTGCCCTAAAGAGCCTGAATCTGGTACATACGGACATCAAGCCAAACAATATAATGCTGGTAGATCATAAGCTACATCCCTCAAAGGTGAAGCTGATTGATTTTGGCATGGCTACTCCTGTCTCCAAATTGGGGATTGGAAATAATTTCCAGATTCTTGGTTTCAGGGCCCCTGAAGTCATGCTGGGACTTCCTCTGGACGAGGGGATAGATATGTGGGCTCTTGGTTGCATTTTGGCCCACCTGTACCTCGGCAAATGCTTGTATAACCTAAGTAGTTGCAAATTTCAGGCAATGAGGAACTTGGTACAGATTAATGGTCAGCCCAATGACAACCTGCTGAATTCCGGAAAGTACACAGATGTGTTTTTTAGAAAAAACCCTAACCCTAACCCTAAGAAAAAAGGTATCCAACAATCGTGGAAGCTGAAGGAAGATTGCAAATGTGAGGAGTGTACAAAACCACAAAGGAAACGCAGAAAGTCCTCGAAAAGCCGTAAGGGGAGCAAAGCATCCTCTACGACTCAGGAGGACAGGCAGTTTCCCGGCCTCGATGATATTTTATTGAGTCGCCCAGATACGGCTGAAAAGAAGGACACACAGGCCTTTTTCAGCCTCCTGAAACAGATGCTGAATTTGGACGCTAAAGAAAGAATCAACCCCAGCGAAGCTCTGCAACATCCTTTCATGACCCTGAAGCACTTTCCTAGTGAGAGTGTCTCCAATCCTGACAGGCCATCAGCCCGTGTGGGAAGACGAGTTAGCCGATCGGCAGGAGGCGACGTAAAGGCAAGAGCACTTGTGTGAGGGCCAAAGCAAGGAAAGACTCATTTGCTGACACAAAAAAAGCTGACATGCCATCAGCCCGTGTGAGAAGACGAGTTAGCCGATCGCAGGAGGCGACGCAAAGGCCAAGAGCACTTGTGTGAGGGCCAAAGCAAGGAAAGACTCATTTGCTAACACAAGAAAATCTGAGGCAACACCTGAAACTGCAAGAGGATCCCGTGTTGCCAAAATACCCTGCACTGATGAAACCAAAGGTCTTGCTAAAAGTGGTAAAAAAGTTAAAACCCGACATAAGTTCATGAAGAACGTTCGCCGGTGTTTTAAATGGCTGATACCTTGTTGTTTCAAAGTGGAGGTGGATGATTAAGCACAAGGCATGCAAGTGCATCAAACCGAGAGGATTTGGAGGAGGAGGAGGAGGAAGAGATTGAAAATAAAAGAGGGGAAGAGGGGAACGCTTTGAGATACTCTGCGTTCTCCACTTCTCAGGATCTGGGCTCCAGTGACATCACACCTCTACTGCTGTCAATCCACTCGGGCTGCTCCCAGATCTACACATTATATATTATTAATTTCCTTTAAAAAAAATAAAAAAATACGAAAAGTAATGGATGACTACTTCTCACTATGTGTACAGTTGTGTCTTTGGCATTTTTACGTGGATTGTTCTATTTAATAACTATACGCTGTTGTTGGACATTAATAACAAATGGAATGAAATTTTAAAGGTCACTCTTTCTCTCTCTAACTTGACTTTTTTCACTTCAGTATTGACTATTACATTATTCATTAATGTAGTTTCTTTAATAAAATCGAGATTATTAAGTGATAAACCGCAGTTTAATACTTAATAAAGTAGAGTTGATGAAGTGAGCTTCTCTCTCTCTCTCTCTCTCTCTTCCCCCCCCCTCTCTCTCTCTCTCCCCCCCCTCTCTCTCTCTCTCTTTCACACGTGGCAAACTTAAACTTTCTCGGTATTTCACGAACTTTCTGCCATCTCGGTCCTCTCGTTTCCATTTGTCCTCCGCTGATTGGCTCGTCCGAGGCCGCTTCGACGCGCTGATTGCTCGGCACACCCGTCACTCAAGCCAGTTCCTCTTCCCATTGGCCGCTCCTCAGAAGTGGGGCGGGCTCAGGTTTTTTTCCTCGTGTTGACATCTCGGGAAGATTCGCGTCATCGCGAGATTTTCAGCTCGCGAGAGTCTCGCAGCTGATGGAGTGAGGACGAAGAAGGGGAAGAAGGAGACGAAGGAGAAAGTGAAGCTTGAGTTTTTCTGTCTGAACTCAGTCGCTCGCGTTTCTAACCGCCGCCATGTTTCCCCGCCGCCGCCGCCTCCTCCTCAGCCTGCTGCCGCTCGTCCTCCTCCACAGCTTCGTGTCCGCCGACCAGCGGAGCCCCTCTGCAGGTAAGGCCGCTCCTGAGGGTCCCCTGCCCGGCCAGGAGGACCACCATGCCCCGCTGGAGCTGCCTGCCTCTGGGTCTCCGAGCTAACTGTTGCTAACTGCGCATTATTCACGATAACGTCTCTTGGACGCTTTGATCCCGAACCTCGATATAAACCGTGAGTTTATTAATAAATGTTAACGTGTAGAAAATCACCGAACCTCCAACTTCTCAACTTTTACCGTCGCCCGGAGGCTCGTTAACTCACCGCCGAACCGACCAGTCGATTAATCGACAGGAAGTCAATGTGCTGATTAATCTAATCCAAAATATGTGTTTTTATTTTCTATTCTATTGCCAGTTTATTTTCCATTTTATACTTTCACGTGTTTTCTTGTCGGCCTCATTCTGACGATCTGCAGCTGTAACTGATGAATTAACTTCGAGATCAATAAAGTTGATCTTATAAATCAATACAAATAAATCATGATAGTAACTGAAGGTAATTTTCAAGTAATGGATCCAAAGAAGAATCTTTTCTGATCGATCAGTATCTACAATAATCAGAAGCTCGTGTCAGATTTGTAGTTTGGTTCCTCCCACTGTCTGAGTTCATGATGTCAAGTTATTTCACATGTTCATTTCTCCTCATCAGGTTTAATGATTCAGACGATTCATAAAGGTTATTGATTCTGTGTCTGTGAAGACTCGTACCAGCTGATGAATCGGCCGAGCTCCTGTTCGGACACTGACCTGATTCTGATGATCAGATTTCTGTCCTGATATTAAATACAGCTTCTCTTGGCAGTGTTGCTATTGTCAGTCACACAAAGTGAGTCTGGCCCAGGTCTTCGGTTACCTCGCGTTAAAAAGATGGATTACATTTATTGTGAAGAGCTGACAGCAGCAGGTTCTCACGCTTAAGAACACAACGACCGAGGATGTTCTCTCCTCTGACCCGAGCTTCACGTGTCTGTTCCATTGTTTCACTGGATCTGGTTGGTTTTGGTTTCCCGTTGTGATTCAGGGACTAAAGATTGTTGTCTGACATCTGTACGTCCGGTCGTCATCACCTACTGTTCTACCTGTACTGGACTCTGATTGGTTTATAGACGGCGTGCGTCAGAAGTCTGCGTGTTGTCAGGTGTGGGATAGTAGTCGTTGAACGGAGAGATTTAACGAAGACCTTCATTTGGTTGCCATGGTAACATCATTATGGTATTACTCCCAGCATCAGCACCTTCAGGCGCAGTACTACAGTATTACAGTACTACAGTACTCTGCACTAGTTCAAATGAACGTCCTCGTGGTTCAAACATTATATCGTCGGAGGTGAAGACTGCAGCTGCTTCTTCTTCTTCTGTTGTTTAATTCTGTCTCTACTTTCTGTGATTGGTCCAAACTATCCAACAAAGTGTTTCACCTCTTCTGCTCGTGATGAATGTTGGTGCGTTGGTCTGGACCGTGTCGGAGGAACCCCCTTAAACTCTGAATTAATGATGAAATAGTTTCCGATGAGTTTTATAATAATTTGCAACAACTAAGATTCTTTAATTTTCCAGTAAAATACACTGAATTTCCAGTTGCTAAAGTCAATTGTTAACTTTACTGTAATGTATTGTTGTTTGTGTCTGAGCTGCAGGAACAGTTTCCTGTTAAGACAGCTGTGTGTGTGTGTGTGTGTGTGTGTGTGTGTGTGTGTGTGTGTGTGTGTGTGTGTGTGTGTGTGTGTGTGTGTGTGTGTGTGTGTGTGTGTGTGTGTGTGTGTGTGTGTGTGTGTGTGTGTGTGTGTGTGTGTGTGTGTGTGTGTGTGTGTGTATAAACAGTCGTGTGAATGTTGTTTAACACTTGAGTATTAGATTAGTGAACAAACTGTTATCAGTCCATTGACAAAACCTCCATTTCTCTGACATGTGTACTGAAGTTACACGTGACAGGTAATCAGATTACAATCAGTCTGAGTTGTGACTACACTGTGACACAGAAATGAAAAACTTGTATAATAATTTAAAAAATCCTTAAACTGATGTTCACGTTAAATCCTACGTGCCTTGAACGCACCGTCGAAACATTTGCAGCAGCTGGGAATAATCCCTCCGGTCTCCGAGGCACTGGAAGAGATGAGAGTTTGAGTTTGTCGTCCGTCACCATTCCTGAAACCACAGAGTCTGTGACTGAGGACAAGGAGGCGTCTGTCCCCCCCCCCCAATCCTCCCCCCCCAATCCTCCCCTCCTGCTCCTCACCTCACCTCTTTAACTTTTCCTGAGTTTTTCTGACGAGTTTCACTTTGCCTCAAATTCCTTGAAAGCCCGGAGGCAGCGAGGAGTTGGCTGAGCAGCGTTTCCCTGACGGTGTCCCACTTTGACCTGACGGAGCAGAGTCCTGACCCGTGATTCGCTGAGTCGGGGCGGGGCAGAGTCCTGACCCGTGATTCGCTGACTCGGGTCGGGGCTTGTCTGCTCCGACAGCTCGGCCTCTTGTCCCCTCAGCCATTTTAAAGAGCTGCCTTTTTAAATAGACCTCTGCGGCGTGGACTTCCGATCAATAGTCAAAGTATTGACTAATTATAAACCAATAAACCTGCTTGATTCCGCGGTCTAACGTGTTGAATCCAACATGTGATTGATTTCATGTTGATTAAATACATATCACTGATGATGTCATTGTATTGTCCTTATAGAAAATCTGCTGGTGATCACAGCGGCAACCGAGGAGACAGACGGCTTCAAGCGCTTCATGGGTACGATCAGGGAGTTCAACTACACCGTGAAGGTAACGCGCACACACACACACACACACACACACACACACACACACACACACACACACACACACACACACACACACACACACACACACACACACCACACACACACACACACACACACCACACACACACAACACACACACACACACACACACACACACCACACACACACACACACACACACACACACACACACACACACACACACACACACACACACACACACACACACACACACACACACACACACACACACACACACACACACGGTCAGAAATAATGACTATGTAAAAACAACAATGAAAACAAACATGTAATGACTGGAATCTTTACGTGTGTGCAGGTGCTGGGTCTGGGGGAGGAGTGGAAGGGAGGTGACGTTGCTCGGACAGTGGGTGGAGGTCAGAAGGTCAGATGGTTGAAGAAGGAGCTGCTCAAACACTCTGAGAAGACCAACATGGTCATCATGTTCGTGGACAGGTAAACACTGTGTGTGTGTGTGTGTGTGTGTTGTATAACTCTGTCCTTGTTTCTTTTCACTTCCTGTCCCGTCCCACCACACCTCTCTCTGAACAAAAAATATTTATTAAATGTTTTAATGATTTATTTTGGTAAAATAAGATCAGAGCTGCAGGTATTAATTGATTGTTTGATAAATCGATCAACAGAAAAGAAACCACGTTAGCTTGAGATGAGAGATGAGATGTCGAAAAGGTTATAAACCGTGAAAACATTGATTTAACATCAGTTCTTTTCTTTGACGTCGCTCTCGTGCAAACTGACGACGCTTAAGTTACAAAACAATGTGACACGTGTGACTGAAACTCGCTCTCCTCGTCTCTGTAGTTACGACGTCATCTTCGCGGCGAGCCCGGAGGAGCTGCTCTCCAAATTCAAACGTCTAGGTCATCGAGTGGTTTTCTCAGCCGAGGGATTCTGCTGGCCCGACCAGAGACTGGCCCAAAAGTACCCTGTGGTGCATTCTGGGAAACGCTACCTCAACTCAGGAGGTCTGACATTAAACCTCGCACACGGACACAATGTTTGAATCCCAAAGTAAAATGAAAGTGATGACGAGAAACTCTTCCTCTCTGTTAAGGATTCATCGGCTTCGCTCCAGATCTCAGTGCAATCGTTCAGCAGTGGAAGAGCAAGGACAGCGATGACGACCAGCTCTTCTACACCAAGATCTACCTGGACAAGACGCAGCGGGTGAACTGACGCCGCCGTCACCATGACAACAACCATACACCACCTTTACCATAAATGGATCTTAAACTGCTCTCTGTTCATCTGACGTTCACTTTGAACATGCTAACGTCATGTGTCGCTCGACTGTATTGTGGTTCCTTTGCTTCTGAAGTTGTTGATGTCAGAACAACATCATACGTAACTTCCTGTGATGTCATAAATTAATAAAAACATTCATGCTAAGGTTCTAACATCATGTGGATGATGTGATTTTTCTCCTCAGACCAAGTTCAACATGTCGCTGGATCATCGATCCAGAATCTTCCAGAATCTGAACGGAGCCGTCGGTGAGACACACACACACACACACACGTGTTTTTACCTGTACCCCTCTTTGTGGGGACCCTCTGTTGACCCTTCGTCTCTGTCCGTCAGATGAAGTCGTCTTGAAGTTTGAGAAGGCAAAGGTCAGAGCGAGGAACGTTGCCTTCGACACGCTCCCTGTTATCATCCATGGCAACGGACCCACCAAGGTAAGTGACCAACCGCAGTCACCCATCAGAACCATGTGATGTGAGCTCAGCTGGTGTCGGAGCCTCTGATTGTCCAACACTCAGCGCCGACATGCACAGGACAGAGTCGCTGCTCCTGTGGTGTCCTCCAAGTGTCCGTAAGCCCCGACATTCAAATTGGACTCAAAACAACGTCAATTACACCAAGTTTTTAGCCTAAATGTCGTCTGTTATCCTCTTGGGCCGGGTTCGTGGTGGATCACAACTCACCCAGCCCTCCAAGGGCACAGTGGTGAGAAGATGATGAGTGAATTTATATTTTTGGGTGAACTATCCCTTCAAAACAATGGGCTGCCTGTTACTGACTGTACAACATTTACATCATATGTTTGAGGTGATGAGCCAATCACATGTCAGACGTGTCTTTATCTCTGCAGCTGCAGTTGAATTACCTTGGTAACTATGTCCCGACGGCGTGGACCTATGAGAATGGATGTGGCACCTGTGACGACGACCTGCTTTTCTATAACGACGTTCCTGTAAGTGAGCTCCCCTGACGCCACAGCCCCTCAATTCTCTTTCGCACTGACTCACCGGGAAGTGTTATTTTCAGGATGAGGAGATGCCTCTGGTTCACGTTGCCGTGTTTATCGAACACGCCACTCCCTTCATGGAGGAGTTCCTGGACCGACTGACCACGCTCAACTATCCCATGGCGAGGATCCACCTCTTCATCCACAACAACGTACGATGCAGACGCAGACACACAGGAGAAAACTCTGTGACGTGTTCTGGTCACTTCTGTTCTGACGTGTGTGTGTTCCCCTGTAATTCAGGTCGTTTACCACGAGCGTCACATTCAGAGATTCTGGGAGCGCCACAGGTCGCTGTTCCCCAACGCCCGGCTGGTTGGTCCAGAGGAGAACCTGCAGGAAGACAAGGCCAGAACCATGGCTGTGTGAGTGGAACCCACTCAACATATTATTAATAGAAATAATAAACCTCAGTTCATATTCATGTGTTTGTGTGTATGTGTGTGCAGCGAGGCGTGTAAGAAGGATCCAGCGTGTGATTATTACTTCAGCATCGACTCTGACGTGGCGTTGACGAACCCCGACACACTGAGGATCCTGATCGAGGAAAACAAGTACGTTCCCTCCTGTGTTCATGAAGTCATAACGTTCCTCTTGTCCCTGGTGTGAAAGAGTCTTTATTAGATTCCTTATTAGGTTTCCTGTCTGTTAGTAGGATCACACAAACACTACAGGACAAGAGGGTGCGATGTTTTTGGAATAAAGTGTTATTTATTCACTTTTTTCCCTGGTTGTTTGATTTTGTCATGTCTCTCTCGAAGATCTGTCATCGCTCCCATGTTGTCGAAACACGGGAAGCTGTGGAGTAACTTCTGGGGCGCTCTGAGTCCTGAAGGATACTACTCAAGATCTGAAGACTACATCGAGATCGTCCAGGGAAAGAGGATGTGAGTTAACGCACGCAAGCACACACACACAGACACACACACACAGATTTGATATTGTTCTAATGAAACACTTGTATCATCACGTGTGTCCAGCGGTCTGTGGAACGTGCCGTACATCACTCAGGCCTACCTGATCAAAGGCAGCGTGCTGCGGTCTAAACTGTCCAAGATGTCTATGTACGTGGGCGAGGGGATGGACGCTGACATGGTGTTCTGCAAGAGCATCAGAGACCAGGTAACGTCGATCAGCGGCTGTATACAAAGACGATCAGTGGCTGTATATAAAGACGATCAGTGGCTGTATATAAAGACGATCAGTGGCTGTATATAAAGACGATCAGTGGCTGTATATAAAGACGATTAACGACTGTGTCCACAGGGCATCTTCATGTTCGTGTCAAACCGCGACGAGTTTGGTCGCCTGGTGGCGTCGGCCAACTTCAACACGTCCAGGCTGCACCCGGACATGTGGCAGATCTTCGACAACCCTGTGGTCAGACGAGCACACGTGAACATACGAGTGAAAAACTCAAATAAAACCAGGGCTGAGTGTGTTTCTGTGTTTGTTTACAGGACTGGAAGGAGAAGTACATCAACGTGAACTACTCCAAGATCTTCGAAGATGAGAAGAGCTTCGTGCAGCAGGTAACAAAACATCGTCATAACCAGGGATGAACAATAAATCCCACACAAATGATTTGTCTCTGACGCTTCAATATTCGTTGAATGATGCAAAATTGTAGTTGGTGATGTAAAAGTTCAGATCATGTAACTAAACAGTGTGTGTGTGTGTCTCAGCCCTGTCCAGATGTTTACTGGTTCCCAGCTTTCTCAGAGAAGATGTGTGACCACCTGGTGGAGACCATGGAGGATAACAACGAGTGGTCTGGAGGAAAACACAATGTAACACGTTCACTCGTCTGATTGACCCTCTCTGAACAAACCTGAGAACTTGAGCTTTGAAACTTTGTCTTTTCTTTGTGTTCAGGACGAGCGTCTGGCCGGCGGCTACGAAAACGTCCCGACGGTGGATATTCACATGAACCAGATCGGCTTTGAGAAGGAGTGGCTCAAATTCCTCAAGGAATACATCGCCCCGGTCACTGAAAAACTCTATCCCGGATATTTCCCCAAGGTACAGTCAAGATACTACTCCAGAGTAAAGTTATGTTTTTCTGCAGCATCACTCATGAATTGTGTTACAGATCATTGGCATTTTGTGTGTGTGTCTTTGTGTGTAGTCCCAGGCCATTATGAACTTTGTGGTCCGTTACCGCCCTGACGAGCAGCCGTCCCTGCGACCGCATCACGACTCGTCCACCTTCACCATCAATGTTGCCCTGAACAGCAAGGACATCGACTACGAGGTACAGGCCAAAACAATCAAGTTGAAGGTTTAGGAAGAATCTCGTCATTCGTAAAGACTCATCACTGTGTGTGTCTGTGTGTGTGTGTGTGTGTCACAGGGTGGAGGCTGCAGGTTCCTGCGTTACGACTGTAAGGTGGAGTCTCCCAAGAAGGGCTGGACCTTCATGCACCCCGGGCGTCTGACCCACTACCACGAGGGTCTGCCCACCACGAGTGGGACCAGATACATCATGGTGTCCTTCGTTGACCCCTGAGTGTTCCGTGTGTGTCTGTGTGTGTGTGTGTGTGTGTGTGTGCGCCTCATCGTCACAAGTAAAGACGGACTTGACGGAGGAATAGACCTGATGAAGCGTTTTTGTTATGTGTCTGATTGAATGATCAACCTTCACCTGCCAATCACTCGCGTACGGCAATCACATGATTCATTTCAGTGCGTCCACAGGTGTTACAAGTCTGACATTTCAGAGTAAGAGTCACTTTATTGTATTGTCGTTCGAGCTTCGGATAAAGAGACATTTCAAAACAAGGGTCTGTTGTAAAATGTCACCGCGCTGCCTTATTTTAACAACACATCCTAAATCTATGCAACAACAACACACTCCTCTTCTGTAGGTCAATCAACTCTCTGCTGTTACACTGATTATCCTGTGGGGGGCGCTCTCCTGCTCTAATCTTGATCCACAGTGCCCTCTACAGGATCAACTCTGATCAGCTCGATTTAAAATCATAATCATCAACCACTGAACATGTTCTGTGGATATTACCAGTTATGACGATGGGGATCATAACAGCGGACGTCAGCTTTTCTCGGCCAATCAGATTGCTCAGATTGAGCTTCGATCTTTGAATGTTTGCAACGGGAGAAAAATAAACGACAAAGAAAAACGCATCGGGAAAAAAAAGACGAACGTAAATAAAAAATAACGCTAAAGAAAATATTAAAGTATTTTTATGTTAAACGTGTAAACTGAGGTAAAACTCTGCTTCGAGATATGTTAACTGTTACTGGGAAAACGTTAAAGGCCTTTTTATATTTCATGTTTTATTCTTCATCGTTTCCAAAGTTCTTTCGTGTCTTTATATTTTCAGTTTGATGCTGTAGCTGAGGTGCAACTGACTCCGTCGTCTCCTCTCAGTTTATAACTTTATTTAAATCGTGTCGAGTGTTTTAGGGACGAGGTTTCCCCCCCGACGCCTCCTGTAGTTTTCTCAGCGTGCCTGTCGATACAAGGAATCAGCTTTGTACAAACTGCATTAAATTATTTGTTAATGACGTTTGTTGATGTTTTGAGATTTTAATAAATAATTTTAGTGTTACAGCGGGTTGCGTTTGTTTGTTGATATGAGTTTTTATTTCTCTTCTTCTCTCTCTTGATCTTAAATTCCTTTTTTATCCTAATTTATGTCTGTCCTGCTTGTGATTGTTTCACTTTTAAATATTCATCTGACCTCTGAATTTATCTGGGATTATTTTATGAAATAAAGGTATTCACAAAATAAAAGCTTCACTGCAGGAAATGACTTTGACCAATTAAAGTGGAAGTTACAGTTGAGTAAAGTAAAAGTCTCTGATTTTTAAATTCCTGATTTTACAAGGTTTAACCAAATAATTACTTAAACTATCATTTTTTGCCTTTTATTTGTAAGAATATTTATTTATTCACGTATTAATTTCCTCCGGTGGGTTTTATGATGACGTGTCGGCCTTCGGTTATTCTGCTAGTATCTGAATTCACGTGCGGTACTTTATGTATTGATAATCCTTCATGGTGGTGAGGACAGTAATGTTTCTATTTTACCGGCAGGTGGCGACAAAGAAAGTAGCAACGCACTCAAATATAAGCGTTTAATTCCCTCGTTATTTGCCGTTGATTTAAAAACTACAGTTAAACCGATGTTCCGCCATTTTACATTTTATCCCGAATTATAAAAAAAAGTATAATTTTCCTAACGATTAATTTGTCCAGGTAAGTTTCTCTGAATCAACCAGTGGACGGTGATTGAAAATCAAATCGCGTTCGGTCTTGTTCAGTGTGTCCCCGTGCGGCTGCCGTAGAACCGGAAAAACAACATGGTGCTGGAGAAGAAGACTTCCGGTGAGTTAGTTTTAACGAAAAGATTCAAACGAACGTAAAAAACGCGAAGTTACCGCTACTCAACTTTCGCGATGTCAAAGTTAAACCGTCGATTTTCTATTGGTTCATGGTTTAATATCGTTTTAACGTCATTAAACGTTGATGTTAAATGTTAGAGATTCAGAGCAGCGCGTTAATTTAACCTCTCTCTCTACATGTGTGTCTCTCTCTCTCCCTCTCTCTCTCTCTCTCTCTCTCTCTCTCTATACATGTGTCTCTCTCTCTCTCTCTCTACATGTGTCTCTCTCTCTCCTCTCTCTCTCTACATGTCTCACTCTCTCTCTCTAAATGTGTCTACTCTCTCTCCTGTTCTCTCCTCTCTCTCTTCTCTCTTCCTCTCTCTCTTCTCTTCTCTCGCTCTCTCTCTTATCTCTGTCTCTCTCTCTCTCTCTCTCTCTCTCTCTTCCTCTTCTCTTACCTCTGTCTCTCTCTCTCTCTCTCTCTCTCTCTCTCTCTCTCTCTTCTCTTCTCTCTCTCTCTCTCTCTCTCTCTCTCCCCCCTTCTCTCTCTCTCAGCCCGGGTGGAGGGGCAGCGCAGGGTCTTGGATGAAGCCACGCGTCAGCGGCGTCTGACTCGTCAGCTGGAGGCTCTGGAGAAAGACAACTTCCAGGTGAGCGTCGTCATGACGACCACGCAGAGGAGGAGGAGGAGGAGCTCTGAGCCCAGTTAAAGCAGCTCTCCCCTTCACCTCGTGGTTTTCATCCGGGTCAATGTTGTTGTTTTTACTGTTTCCAGGACGACCCTCTGTCCTCCCTCCCCCCCCAGGTCCGACTGCTCGCCTGCCCGCCTTCAGTGAGACCGAGGAACCAGGTGAGACTTCATGTCAATCATAACACTGTCTCAAGGGTCTTTAAGCATTAAAGAGGTAGTTCACTCAAAAATGAAAATTCCCTGATTATCCACTCACCACTATGCCCATGGAGGCAATACAACAGAAGTCTATTGTGACCAACATCTTCAGACGTAATGAAACAACACTAAAAAGACAACATGCCTCCACGCTGCTCGTGTGGTGTCATCCAAGTGTCCACAAGCCCCCACAGTTATATTCCACTCGAAACAAGCTAAGTGTCTCTGATATCTCGGACAAACCATCGCGTGGCTACGTCTTCTAGCTTAGTGACGTATTTTCCAAATGTTTGTCTCGTCCAGAGAAGAAG
This sequence comes from Reinhardtius hippoglossoides, assembly GCA_006182925.3. NCBI lineage: Eukaryota > Metazoa > Chordata > Actinopteri > Pleuronectiformes > Pleuronectidae > Reinhardtius > Reinhardtius hippoglossoides. Next base: position 12,751,635 of record CM031692.1, read on the forward strand.
AGGAGGAAGACGAGGGGCGACCACTTCAAACAACGTTTCAGGAAAAACTTCACCACCCTGCTGGAGGAGGAGGTAGGTCCCGCACCTTCACGCTTTCCCTGCTCTCTCATTGGCTCACACACTGTCAGCTGACTCCTGCCCTCTTCTCTGATTGGTAGAACCTGTCGGAGAAGCCGGAGCCCAATTACCTGTCAGCGGCGGGCCCCGTCTCATCGCTGCCCCCCCGTCACTTCTGCTGCGTCTGTGGTTTCCCCTCTCACTACACGTGCACCACCTGCGGGGGGCGCTACTGCTCCAGCAAGTGCCTGTGTACACACAGAGAGACCAGGTTTGTCTCCTCTCTTCTGTTTTCAGTTGATGCTCCGGAGCTACTTTAGAATGATTCCATGTTATTAGTGATTCGTCCTCAAACTCTTCTTCGATACTGTGTCACTTTTTATTGTTTGTGTTCAGTCTTATAAACTTTGTGTTCATCTTACCTGGTTTATCTGCACTGAGGATTGCATGTGGACTCTTTCAGAGTGTGTTAAACAACGTCTGCATCACATGACCACTAAGAATGCACATGCCAAGTCTATTGTTCTGTTCATTAAGATCTTTCTCTGTTTCTCTGTAGGTGTTTGAAGTGGACGCTGTAACCGCCGCCTCGTTACTATGGTGACGGAAGCAATGAGATGCCGCTGCCTGCTTGTTCCGAATGTTCAGGGACATTGAAGCTTGGAGGTTTACACACTGACTCGTTTTGATCCTGGTCCTGAGTTTACTGAGAGTTTTTCATTCCTCGTCCCATGTGACCCAGTTAACCTGAGGGAGTTGTCATGTTGACGAGTTAGCGTCATGTAAGAATTGCCGTGACAGTTAAAAGGACAGAAAAAAACATTTTTGTTGTAATTAAATTAAATGGTCCAATTTTCCTGTTGCTGTCCATGAGGTGTTCTGGTTGTTTTGTAAATAAGGAGGTTGTAGTTTCATCCTTTATTAAAGAAACACTGAAGTAGAATTCTCCGTCCTGTGTCTTTTTACACTCGGATGCCAAAGTCTCAGCCGTTGTTATAAGCAATATTAAAGTGAAAGAAAATCCAAACCAAACTCTAAGATTCGTGGTATTCGTCCAGTAGCTTTCAAGTTTCAATAGTGAAAGTTGGGCATCAAAATGTCAAAGTATAGCATGTAGTTCTAAAAGTCATAGGTTAGCATGTCGTTGGAAAACTGTTGAAAAAGTCATGTCCTGGAACTCTAATTAATAAAGAATGGCAACAAATATCTTTCTTCTGTAAGTTTATTCAAGAATTTCCAAAATAATTCAAGCATCCAAATCACTGGACTCACTGCAAAAAGAGAAATGCTGTTACAGATAATAAGCTAGTTCATTGGTGGAATCTTTCGATCACTGGCACACGTCTTCTGTTGGATCAGGAATCCTCTTCGTGTCTCCAGGTTGTTCTCAGTGGCCATTAGGTGCTCTGTCATGGTTAGGAGGATGCAACACGTCATCTTCTTAAGTCGTTCAAAGCCACCAAAAAGTCATAGGTTAGCATGTCGTTGGAAAACTGGTAAAAAAACATTTCAAATTAGAATGTCTCCACGTTTCCTTTTTAAACCAAAGATTTATTAATTCAGTCACACAGAAAACAAACAGCCTTTGTTCTGTACAACAGTGTTTCTCAATCTCAGAAGAAAAATAATTAAGATGGATAAAAGTGACAAATGTAAGGCACTGAATCTCTACAGTCAATCAGAAGAAAAATAAACCCAGAAAGGTGAAGAAATACTAAAACTATACAGAGGGACATGAAACCATCAGCAACACAAACTAATAAAAACTAAATTCTAAAGTCCACATACAGTTTGGCTGCCGTAAACTTTATAGCAGCAATACAAATCTTCTGTAGGCCGTCGTCAAGTCCGATCATTTGTTGGTTTAATCCATTTTAATCTGTTTATATTTTGGTCCACGCTACTCACTGAAGAGCCTGATAAACTATTTGTATATTATAAATACAAAGTTTCTTGTCACGCGTTTATACACAGTGAAAAACTGTCGTCTTGAATGTGGGCTTTGTGGACATGATGCATCACCTATGATTAAAGGAATTATTCAACAATTTAGAAATTTGATTTTTGCAAAGTCACAAGAAACTTTATACTGTCTTTATACTAAATATGAAGCTAAAGTCAGACAATCGCTAGCTTAGCGTAGCATCAACAAACACCAAGAAACACGCAGCCATATTCCATCAGATATTTAATATGTGCAACGGCAGAGGCATAAAAATTACATTTTGTGGTTTTAACGTGGGTTTTGTGCAGGTTTACATTTTTTGCTAATGTTAGACTAAGTTAGCCGTTTGTTTAACCTACACATAAAATGCAAAAATGACGGAACCCTGCGCCGTTTCCCATCTGTGCTAAACTGCGCTATCAACCTTCCAGTTCATCTCGGCAGAATCGCATAAATTTCACGTTAATCGAACTCAAATTCTGAGCACAAACATTTGCGATGTTCTCATCTAACGTCAAATCGGGGGGGAAGATTATACGCAGCACAACTAACCTTTTTCAAATCCAAAAGAAAAAAAAGAAAAAAAGAGTTGCAACCATTAGCAGTGACAGAAAAGTAACTAGAAACCAGTTTGGTGAGAGATTTCGGTTTTTCGGAGAAAAGGCAACGGGACCAAATTACTGACAGATTATATATTTATAAAAAAAAAAAAAAGGAAATCATTGCAGCCCAACACAAAAACACTGATATTCCTTAAATCCATATGTCAAGGTTTTGTAAAATGTAAACTTGCCCTTGCTAACGATCTATACTAATTAGCTAGCTAATAATGAGCTTGATAGTGTTTCTTTGAACAACCGGCTGGAAGATTTTGACGCAGCGAACGCGACACAGAACAACGATGTGTATTTGCCCAACCCATCAATCAGACCTCAAGGCGGTAACAAGAACAAAAGTGCGATCAGAACGAGTAGTAGGTAAATAAGGCAAAAAAACAAACAAACTCCACTGTCCTCTCATTGGCTGAGAGCTTGAATCACCATCCTCGCCCCCGGTGGGAGGGGCCAAACTGTCCGTGGTTAAAGCCCTCTCCTCCCTGCCTCCTCCTGTTTCCTCCCCTACCTCCATCATAGCCTCCGGCCCGACCTCGCCCTCCTCTGTAGGTCCTCTTTGACCCTCTGGGAGTCAGGGTTGCCGCTTTGAATCCCTCCCTGTCCTCCCAGTCATCCTCTGTGCTGCAGGCCATGGACACACCGTCCATCATGGGCATGGTCTGCAGATGTCCCGCCTTGCCGGGTTCTTGTACTCCTAGTTTGGAGTACGGTTTGTTGTATAATTGTTTTGGGTGGACCTGATAGTGGGGGGCGTTGTCGCGCCGGGGACGGTTGTCTTCGGCATGATGCCATAAGGTAATTGAGTACCTGGGGTGCTGCTGGGCTTCATGGTCGTCATGGAGACAGGGTCATCAGAGTTGGAGACCAGAGTGAGCTGAGAGAAAGAAGAGTGTTCAGCGTGGTTTAAACATATAACTGTGTCAATACTCCCACAACTAAATATCATACAACAATAAAAACCTAATAATTCCACCAAAGTCTGTCTGTACGTGAACTCATCTCACAAACCGACCTTTGCCTTCATATTGTGTCATACAATACACATTGTATATCGTTATTGGCCCGAGAAAGTTTTGATGCGATACGTTCAATATTAATTAAAATTGTTACGTCATTTTGTTCTCAACAAATTATACAATTCAATATAATGAAATTTAGTTTTCATGATAAGTTAAGAAAAACTGTGTCAATGAGTGTCGACACTAGATTGCGTGTGTGTGTCCGTACTATGGGTCTGTTGTTGAATGGCGGGTCGACCAGCAGAACCGTCCTCCTCAAGCTCTCTCCCTGCTCCTTCAGCGCTGAGGGAAAACAGAAACATTAGAGTCTGAACAGAGGAATTCTGCACTTCAGCGCCCCCTGGTGACAAACTGCTTAAATGTGTGGACTTCAATTCCCACAATTCATCTGTCAATACACAACTGAAAAAACTTGACTTGAAGGCTGAAAGAAAAATCCTTCTTAAATAACATTTAATATAATAAAAACATCTGCGTACCAAAATTGTTCACACATGAAACCACCATTCTGTTGTTAGCATTAGCCACATTAGCAGCAGCAGAACCATCCAGAGGACCAGGGACCTGTCCAGGCCCATGCCCAGACAGTGCATCTCCGTTTGTTGGCTGAAGCTGCTCCATCGCCCCCTGAGTCACCTGGAGCTCGTCAGGGTTGGAAGGGGACTGGTATCCCAGCGAGGAGGGGGGGTATGGAGTCATGGTTGGGGGGTAAAGCGGGTGACCTGTGCCTTGACCTGGGTGGTACCCCTGAGAAGAAGGAGAAAGCTGGTATGGTGAAGCTGACAAAGGATACCCAACTGGGTAGCTGGAGGTTGAGGGTGGGGGCATCTGGTGCTGTCGCCATTGCTGCGAGTTGCAGGGCATCCTGTGGGGTGGAGGCTGGGTGACGGGGTACCCGGCCTGGTTGAAGGAGGGTTCACTGGGACGGTGGGGTTCAGTGAGGGCGACTTGGTGGCCGTATGGAGGCTGCGCTGGCACTGAAGTCGGATGGTTGGGAGAGTATGCCTCCTGGTGCCTGGTGGGGGCGTTGGGGGGAGGGAAATGAGGGGAGGGGGAGCGGGAGGGGAGCTTTGGTTGCATAGCGTGGGCCTGTTGGAGGGGGAGGAGGTAAAGGTAGGGGGGGTATATGGGCATGGAGTACGCCTGGAGAGAAGAGACGAGAAGCAGGGATGAATTTCAGTTTCTGATGCCAAATAAAGTTAGATTTAATCTAAAGCAACACTGTGTAATTTATACTGAGCAACAGCGCCCTCTGCAGCCAATAAGAGAAAACTGCAGAGCAGAAATGTAATTTCGAACATATTTAAAACAGACTGTCTCATCATCAAAGTTTCTCTTATACAATGTAACATGAAATGTGTTGATAAATAAAAAAAACGACATATTTAGAGGTCTGATTTCTACAAGTGTGTGTTTTTGAAGCAGCTTGATTAGGTCGTGGTTAGTGGTCGTACCTTGACGCCCATGTTGAAGAAAAACCTCAAGATGTTGACGTCTGCAGAGGAAGATAAACACTTATTATTCAGTGTACGAAATAAACACTAACTGCAAATAAATCACTAAATATTGTCTAATATTAACCAACAGTCTCAAACAATATCAACATAAACACAACAATGATCGTTTCATCATTGTTGAATGAATTTATCTGATCAATAATCAGATAAATTACTTATTTTGACAATCCTTTTCCCAGCTCACCTTGGGGAAGGTCGTCCCCAGACTTGAATAACGAGTAGGGTGGAGTCGGGACCATGTCGCCCTTCTGTCCCAGGGGGAAACCAGGGTACAGGGGGTCCTGGTAGAGCTGGGACAAGTTCTGCAGAGGAATAGCTCCTGGGATGGACTGGGGCTGAGGTGCAGAGAGGAAGTGAGGGTGATGAGTGGCATGAGGATGGTGCCCCGGATGGGAGGGAGGTCGAGCCGGGGACTCGGGCTGAGGTGGGGGCTGTGGGGTTTCGGTATGATTCTGGGTTTGGAGTGAGTGATGGGTTGGTGAGGCGGGGATACAGACGGAGGGATGTGGGAGTTGGGAGGGGTGAGGAGGCTGAGCCGGGTGGCTATGGGGGTGAGCATGGGGGAGTGACAGCTGGAGATAACCAGAGGTAGAGACTGGGATGGAGGCCTGGGAGGTGTGGAGGTAGGAAGCTCCTGGATGTGGGTGAGACGACTGAATATGGACCATGTCGGACTGGGACTGCGAGGAGGAGTGGTGGGGGACAGACATCTGGGTGTGAGGGAGGACAGACGTCTGGGTGTGAGGGAGGCAGGCCTGGTTCTGAGGGAGGTAGGCCTGGGTCTGAGGGAGGTAGGCCTGGTTCTGAGGGAGGCAGGCCTGGGTCTGAGGGAGGGAGGCCTGGTTCTGAGGGAGGTAGGCCTGGGTCTCAGGGAGGCAGGCCTCGTTCTGAGGGAGGCAGGCCTGGTTCTGAGGGAGGTAGGCCTGGGTCTCAGGGAGGCAGGCCTGGTTCTGAGGGAGGTAGGCCTGGGTCTCAGGGAGGCAGGCCTGGGTCTGAGGGAGGGAGGCCTGGGTCTGAGGGAGGCAGGCCTGGTTCTGAGGGAGGCAGGCCTGGTTCTGAGGGAGGTAGGCCTGGGTCTCAGGGAGGCAGGCCTGGTTCTGAGGGAGGCAAGCCTGGGTCTGAGGGAGGCAAGCCTGGGTCTGAGGGAGGGAGGCCTGGTTCTGAGGGAGGCAGGCCTGGGTCTGAGGGAGGTAGGCCTGGGTCTGAGGCACTTCAGTGAGGGGCTGAGGTTGGTGCTGGAGGGGAATTGAAGACTGGATCTCTTTCTGCATCTGGGGCATCTGGATTTGGCTCTGGATCAGAGAAGCCTGACTTTGAGTCTGATGCTTTGGAAGACAAGGCTGTGTGTGAATATCTCCCTGGGTCAGTGAGGCCGGGGTCAGGGACGTCTGAGGTTTCGCCACAGAAATTCCTCCAGAATTCGGTAAAGGTTCTGAAACAAGAGAAAAGATGTAAAACGTATAAGACCAGGAGTGATAATTCCTGCAGGAATGTCAAGGTCTGACTGAGATTTCTTACTTTGTGCTGGAGCCTCTCGGACCTGAGCAGCATGGTGGATAAGAGAGGAGGAAGAGGAAGGGGGACTGGGGGAGTGGGGGAGAGAGGAGACGGGTGGGGAGGAGCGGTGGAGGGAGGACGGAGGGAGGAAGCCCTGAGAAGGAGAGGGAGCGATGGGAGCAATGAAGGTGGGAGGTTGTATTGAGGTGGGAGGAGGGGAGGTAGTCGATTTAGGAGGCACTGAGGAAGAGGAGGAGAGGGCTGCTGAAGCAGTGGGGAGAACCGGGGTGAGGAAGGAGAAGTGGGCGGCAGAGCACGGGACAGACTGAGACAGAGCTCCACCCGTCACAGAGGGTTTAGCGCTCGGGGCAGCACAGGCGGGTGTCAGGCCAGGGGCGGAGCCTGAGGGTGAGGCCGTTGTGTTTGTGGAGCTACAGGTTGAAGATGGAGAAGCAGCAGGTTTTGCAGCAGGCAGGTTGGGGGTGGGGGGTGTAGAGGGTGCAGTGGTGACTGTAGTGCTTATAGGTGGTGGAGTGGTGGATTTGGGTCTTTCACCAGCAGAGGGCGAAGCTGCTCTGATGTCTTCAACTGGACTCTGTGAAAGAAAAGCAGTGGAAACAATAGACTGTAAATCAAGATGGACGACGTGACTCCAAAGTGAAGCCAAAAGAATCTGTACTGCATGTCTGCATCTCACGTCTGAGTCCGACACGACTGATCAGCATTCACGATAACAGGACCATGAATCTGAGGCTACGTCAACTCTCTGACTCGTACACAGACTCAGCTGACGTCTCCAACTCGCTTCAGTTTAAACGTCACAATATCAACACTGATCATCGCATAATGATAGATACTTTTCTTAAAGGAGTAAAATCACAGCTACGCATTCATTCTTGTTTCAGTTGAAAACAACATGGGTTTGTGTTTTAGTCTACGAACCGAAATTGAGACGTTTGTACTTAATCGTGTCATGAAAACACAAAAAAATGCCAAAACCTTTTAAAACTCACCGTCTTGTTTCTCTGGGACGGTCTCTTCTCTGGTCCCTTCTTCCTCGCTCCATCGGCCTGCGACCCGGTCTGAGGGAAATACAAATGAATATTAACATTAAACAACATATATTGACTTTCTTTTGTAAGTGTTTCATGAAATAAGTCAGTCTGTGTTTTAAACTCACCCCAAGGGCGGGGAAGCTGTGCTCGTCTCGGAGCTGGATCTCAACCAGCGCCACGTTTCTCTCCTCCTCCTCTTTGGCCAAACGCTCCTTGTCTGTCAGACCGAACGGCGACGACTCCGACAAGCTCCCGGACTTTCTGCAGGAACACACACACACACACACACACACATTAAGACGGTGTCATTTGGCATGTTCGTTTTGTTTCCGCTTCTCAATTCGACCAAAAAAGACTATCAGCCACGTGATATCATCATAAATTGATCGTAGCTGCTTCAGTGTGTACACGTCCTGACCTGCTGGGTTTGGCCCCTCCCTGCTCATCTACGGTGGCCTGCGGGGGCCACGAGTGCTGCTTCTGCACACGCCCACTGGAGCCCGGCGACGATGCCTGTGGAACAGAGGAGGGCGGCGGGACGGGCTTTCCCCGGCCTCGGCCTTTACCCCTCTCCTCCCAATCTGAAAAACAGAGAAACCCATTTCAGTGTGCGAGGTAAAAACTTTTGTAAATGTGTGAGAGTTTGTGTTTGTCATCACCTCCGCTTCCGTTACTGAGCCTCTTGTCTTTGTTGACGACCGTGCACCAGCTGTTCTCAGCAGCGGGCGGACGCAGGTTCCACAGAGGAACCGATCTACAGACACACAAACAAACAAATACACAGAATGATCTAACGTGCACAAAGCCACAGCTGATGCTTTGTCACTTCCTCTATGAGCTTCACAGTAAATGCGCCTGAATGTGAAAGCAGAGCTGAGCTTTTATTTTGAAAGCAGAGCTGGTGGACTGGGTAGCAGCTAATAGTCATGGTCAGAGCAGCAGGAGCCGAACCTTCCACCAAGTTTTTACGACAACAACAAATCCACATTGGTGCTGATGCGTTTGTGTTTTGACCGAATCAACAGATTGTTCGCGGTTTTACTGATCAATAAAAAGTGTGTGAGACCAACCTCTTGCCCAGTTCTTCGATGTGAACTATCACCAGGTTTTCGTTGGGAGGAACTTCCTTGACGGTTGCGCTGTAGTTGCGTCCGGTGCCCTCAAGACGAACCTGCACACGTAATGAGAAAATCAAGTCCTGAATGTGGTCAGGATTAGTAGTGGAGCCCTGAAGGTTTTGCTTGAGTGGACATAACAGCTCATATGTGAATCCAGAGGTTTACAGCCCACTGACCTAAGTTTAAATAGTTAGCGACACAATTTGCATAGCGCCTGCGTCACTGGATTGTTTCAGCCACGTCACAGTTATAGACATTTTCAGACCTTGAATATCCAAAACTAACTTAAAGACTTTTGAAGCATCTGCAGGGACGCTGCACTGAACACACACACACACACACACACTCACCTGGCAGCGGTCTCCCACAGTGTATTGCATCCCAGCAGCAATGCAGTAATCCATCTTCTGTTGAGCTGAAAGAACAAGTTAACATTAAATGTAAATCTATTAATCAAAGGTTTGTCTATAATGAAGGAAAATGGCGACGACATAACGACACGGGTCACCAGATGCTTTTAAAGCAACATCTGGAGTTTGATCGATAAATTTGGCCTCAAAATCGTACGGGGAAAATAATTGAATTCACCTTTTTCTGAAACGACTTTTCAATTAAGATTTTGAAAATCGTGACCCATCCTGACAACGTCGTAGAGCACTGAGGTCAGTGTTACAGTGACGGCAGACGCACGTGAACTCATCGTTTCCTGACGTCTTTGTTCCGACTGTTTTAAACGAACTAAACGAGGAAACTCTACACACCTCTCTTGCTCTTGTGCCAGACGTCAAACTCCACGTTTCTCAGCAGGGTCGGGTTCAGTGAACGTCTCACCCTCTCAGGGAGCTGCCGGCCGCGCCCACGACCCTGACAGACACACACACACACACACACAGTTACTCTTTGTTTTCAGGCAGGTGAGCAGGTATGAACAGAATTTGAAGGCATTCAGTGTTTGTGTGTATGTGTCACCCTGTGGCTCTGGCTGTTGGGTTTTGTAGAAGAAGTGCTCGTTCCATTGTCCAACCTGTAACACACACATACACACAATGAGATGATACAAAAATAAGATGTTAGCAGGTCTCACTCTGCTGATATGTAAATAACTAAACTAAATCAGCCGAGGTGTAATTTTATTTCCGGAGACTCGCAGCAGCACAGACAAAACTCCTGAATGACCCTCGTACTGTTAACCAATCAGAGAAGGCCAAAGTCAGGGGAGGGACCTCACAGCTGTCAATCAAGACACGAACACACTGCATAGCAATATATTTCATTTCAGTGTCAGATACAGATTTAATATGAAATGATAACAAATTAATTTTCAGTGAGTTGATGAGTTTCCTACCAGAGCGGCTCGTCTGTTTCCAGGTCGGACCCGTCGCTGCTGGCGCAGGCGGCCATGCTGTCGTCACTCAGGAAGTCGGTGGGTCGGCTGGCCCTCTGACACAGACCCAGAGAGCTGCGGTCGACTTTGAACACGTCTTCGTACATCACCTCGTACACGATGGCTGCAGGAGAAGGTTCCATTTTATTTGTATATTGACAATATCCATACTCTCCAGTCAGTTAACAGAGCGAGGCGGATAACTGTACTATCGTAATATTAAAGCTAGTTCAGGTGTAACCATGACAACCAGGTGAACTCACACTGACAGAGAGCTGCGTTCTTGATGCGGCTGGTGGGATAAACGCTGTCGTAGTGATTCCCGTTCAGAAAACACAACCGCACCTGAGAGAGGGGGGGAAGAGACACAAGGCGGCAAATCATTACAAACAACTGGTCATATTATAATAATGAATGTTAATATAATATTGTATATGTTTTTGATGAGTCTGAATCTAGGTTAATAAAGACCCTGGTTACTATGTGAGGAAAATGTAGTTATGAAGTAGGTGCTTCAAAGTAAACATGTTTTAATCCGCTTTGAAGTATTATGGAGTCTTGTAAAAATACGCCCCCTGGTGACATAAGTCTAGTGTAGGTCTGTGGCTGTATCCATAACACTTCCTCACCACTGTTGCCATGGTTACGCCTGTTGTCCACACAACACTGGAGTTATCCAGACGCTAAAACAAGTCTTTAGATTGAAAACGATGCCTGATTGGTTCACATAAGTCACATGACTCGAAGTGTCACTAACACTTCCTGTTTGTAACTTGTTCCACCTCGTCGTCGCGCCAAGAAAAGAAATCCCTCTTCATCATCGCTGTTCCTGGTTCAGGGTATTTTCTCAACTGCAGAGTAGACAATCAACTTCCTGTTCATTGTGACAGATGAGGAACTGAAATGCTTGTCCGGACGGAGGTAGTTTTAATTTGATGGCGTCATTTAAAAAACGAATAAAGTCTTAGCAAATGCTTTTTGTTTCATTTATCGCTGGTAGTTGAGCCCAAAGTAGTTGAGCCTTCAAACTAAAACGAGGCCAGAGGCGCTGACGCGAGTCTCTGATTGAGAGTGGAGTGGACGCCGGGCGCTACCATACCAACAGTGACGGTATTACACTGTAATCTTAGGTTCGGCTTCGTTATCCCGATGCTTTCAGTCTCACCTTGTCCTTGAAGTTGTTATCTGTGATGTTGACCGGAGGTTTTCCGGGCTCCTGGTAGATCTGGAAGTCCTTCCTACACAGAGGCACAGGAGCGGAGGGTTAGTCCATCAGTGACACATTCTCCACTGAGGCATCACAATCACTTCGGACTTTCTTCTAGTTGAGCAACAGATTAGTTTTCTCTCCGTCTTCTTTCTTCTGTCAGGAGACCAACTAAAGGAAATCCCTTATTTCACTCACTTGTAGATGGCGGCCAGAGCGTTGATCTCCACCTCTCCGACCCATTGCTGAGAAACAGAAATCATTTTTGCGGTTTTATCACTTTTCATCCAAACATCAGTAAATATGAAGAATAAGACACAGAGCAACCAACTCAGACGTGAAAGATTAAACAGAGAAATGAGTCGATCGCTGGTTTTACCTGAGGATCCTGAAGTTTACACAGGTACTGCTCAAAGTCTCCCTCGATGAACTGCAACACAAGAGACACTAGTGACGACACGGCGACAACAACAAAACATCTGGATCATCGTGGGGATTTACTGCTTTTCTTTGTCGTGAGAGTAAACTAACGTTCAGATGAAACTCAGCAAACAAACAATGAGAATTTTGTGATGAGCATTTTATAGATGGACTCAATGGAGTTTGTAGAAAACAAGTCAAACTTAAAGCTCAAAGCGAATTAAAGACAATTTACCAGCCATTCAGAGAATAATCTATTTTACGAATCAATCAATTCTACCACAGCTTTTTGAAGCACCCCCAAAAAAAAAGACCAGAATGCATTGCAGCCACACGACACACTGAGCTTGAAACATCACAAACACGCCTCATGTTTACAAAGTGATTCCACCCTTACGTTCTACTGAAATCTGATTGCAGGGCGTTCTGGGAAAAGTTTGACGATAACATCCTATGAATCATTGACACGTTTATTTCTTAAATACACATACTAGCTAATATATTGGTATTTAAATTGCCTAATATCAGAATCACCTCTAAAAATCCACATGGGCCAGGCTCTGGTCTCTAAAACTAGCAGAGCTACTTTTCACGGATGAAGCTACACACACACCCCGACACAATGTCATCTGGTTTAATTGTAACAAAGCTGCGTTTACGTGTTATTTCAAATATTAAAAATACATATATAAAAACACAGTGATTCTGCGTAGACAGCGTACGTACCGCCTCGTAGTTTTCTCTGTTCTGCTTCAGGAACTCCACGCATTTGGTACGAACTTTAGTATGAAGGCTTTGACAGTGGAGAACCTGAAAGAGGATTAAAGGTTAACAATAATTACACAAGAGGTAAACGCATCACAATTACAGCCGATTCTACACCGAGGAGATCGAAACTCAGCGGACGGTTAATTCGGGGACAACGGGATGAAAACAGATTGTAAATAAACACGACTGGTGACCAAGGTGAAGCCAAATCATCTGAATCGCCCCCTGGTGGCTGGCCGCAGTATGAGTCATAAACCCCACCCCATCCAGGAAGTGGAGACTATATTCTCCATAATAAGATGAGACAAAATAGACAAAGTAATAACAAAATTGTAAGCATCCAAAATAAACGCATGGAATTATGAAAATATACATGAAACAGAAATAATACTGTGAACAGAATATTTGCAGTGAACCCGAAGCACACGAGCCACTGACCTGCACAGACAGAAGTGTTGCACTGTCAGTTGTTTATCATATAACTTCATTTGAGTACATTAGTGTGAAGACAACTCTAAATACATGAATATGAAGTTTACATGACGGTTTATTACCACTTGCACTCAGTATTAACACTTGTTCAGCTCTACAAAGCGAACCGCGTTAGGAGAAGTTGTAATTTCAGGTTATTTTGAGTGTGAAGTCTTAAACAGAGTTAAACAGCTGCATTGAAACCGGGTAGAAAACACAGACACGTCTCCTGACGTGGGTTCGGCTCCCGGCGGAACCACGCTGGCCCGCCCGGACCCACTGACCCGGGAGCCGCGCGTCCCCTGCGCTGGGTTAGCTAATCACAACTCCATGCTAATCACAACCCCATGCTAATCACAACTCCATGCTAGCAGTGCGTGTCCTCTCGTGTCGCGGTACCTGCTCGGCGACAGCGCGGAACAGACACGACCCGTCTTTGGCGATTCTCTTCCGGTGGAACCCGATGGACCTCAGGTAGTCGTCCATGAGCTTCTCCGCGCCCCGCTCCTCGCTCGCCGTGTGTCCGCTGCCGTCCATGCTAGCGGGCGCTAGTCGCTGAAGCTAGCTGTCGGCTGTGACTGCTCCAAACTTTTACACCTCGTCGGCTCAGAGTTCACTTATCGCCGCTGAAGTGACTTGAAGAACCGCATCGACGACACAGGAGGCGTCGGAAACGGTTGCGGCGGCGACGGCGGCGGCTGCGTAAAGTTTCGTTTCCCAGGAAGCGGCGCGCTGCGCATCCCGCTGCTGTTTGTCTCAAAGTGAAAGTAGAACTTTAGCTCGTGGTTAGCATGCAGGCTAACACCCAGCGACACGCCCCCTTCTTCTTCTTCTGGGTCGCTACACTTCCGGTTCCCACCTACCAAAGTAAAAGCCGCCAAGATGTAACCATGGAGCGGTTTAAATCTTAAATTCCTTTAAAATAAAATAAAAAACATGAATTATTAGATTCTTTAAAGAACAACAATAATTCCTAGAGGTGATAAAGTTGCTCGTGTGGCTTCACCTAATACTAAAACAGCTTCCTGATTTCAAAGTAAAACCTTCTACATTCTATTTATTTCGCGTGTAGTGCCCGTGAGTGTCAGCGTTGATCACGTGGTCTCTGGTTATCAGTGAATTTAAAGCTGAAAACTCCATTTTCAATGTTTCACTGGGTTTTGTTTCTCGTCACTTTCTGACAGCGGCGAATTCCCGCGAAATTCTGGGACCACGGGATCAATCCGCGGGGAAACCACGCCCACCACGAGCTGCGTCAGGCTGCACGACGTCAACAAGACCGGAAGAAATGCAACAAATATTCTCTCTATGTTTTCTAGAAATATTTAAAGTGGTAGAAATTAAAACCATAATGTTAAATTTAACATCTCAGTTTTGTACATCATATAAAACATCATATCCATCTCAAACAGTAATTTAATAAAGAACTTTACTTTAGTACAAAATGTTTTTTCTACCCGTCGCCACATTTCAGAGATTAATATTGAGCCCCATTAAAGTTTTAGTTAAGATTAAGATATTTTATATATAATATACACATATATTTATATTTTCTAAGGTGGACTCAAGTGCAGTGTAACCCGGTCTCCTCCTTGTTAGCGGATGGGACACGGACCAAACTAAAAAAATCAAAGTAGACGTTAAATGTTCCTCAGGTTTCTGTCGTCTGAGGTTAGTGTTCATGTTAACCCCTCCCTCAGGCCGTGACCTTTGACCTTTTGCCCAAAAGAAGAACAAACCAATGCTCTCTTCCTCCTCTTCACCACATCCTCTCTTTCCCCCCCCTCATTTTAACCTCCTCTTCTGCTTCTTTCGTGACCTCGTTTCGTCTCCTCCTCCCAGCGCTCCCTCCTTTTCTCTCACCCTCTCCTCTCCTCTAACATCATTTGCTGATATCTAATAACGACCTTTGTGTTCATGTGGGTGAGAGTTTTTTTCCTCTCCCCCCACCACGGCCCCCGCACAGCACGATGATTCGCACAGCCCCGTGCTGCTCCCGGCCAATCCACAGGCCTCCTGCGAGCCGCCATGGAGAACTACAACATGCCAGGTAACCATGGTTACATGCGAGGAGGGGACAGGACCCATGGCGATTGACACTTATCCTCCCACTCGTTGGGTGAGTGTGGTGTGTGACCTTCATCCCTGGTTTCTCTCTGTCGTTAGTGTGCAGACTATTTAAATAGCGTCTCACCTACTGGCTCATCCACAGAACAATCCTAAAACCAGTTATACAAAAGACTAAAAAGTGAACAACAAAGACAAACAAAATCGGGTCTGAGGGGTGACACAGCCCAACCACAACTACAAGACACACTACTACAACACAAGGAGATGCATAATAACCAGATACAAAATGATCACAGAGATGCATTATGCAATGGTGACTTACATCATATGACAACAAAAGAGACACAAAACCAGCACAGAGAGACGACAAACGACCAGAGGCGCAAAACCACCATGAAGACACACTGAATAATCAAAAAGAGACGCACAATAACCAAAAAAGATGCACAAATGACCACAATGTGCCACAAAATGACAACAAAGTCACGCAAAATTACCAGACTGACAAAAAGGCCTAAGAAGAGCGGATTAAGAGACACAAAATTATCAAAAAAAGAGACAAATGACCACAAATAGTCACCACAAAAAACTCACAAAACAACAAACATCTTTTCCTTTCACACGTGTTGATTACTTGACACACACAGCAGCTAATTAACAATGTGACCAGTGTAACCTGCAGTGGTGTACACACAGTATATACTGTACATATATAAACACAGTGTGTGTGTGTGTTATGTGTACAGGCTGAGTCAGATGAAATTAAACTTTATTGATCATTGCAGCAGCGAACACTAACAGGATTCAGCAGATAGGAACAGAAAAGAAAAGCCAGACGATCTGAGAGGAAGGTGATGTTTGAGTTTCATGCTCGTCTGAGTAAAAATGAAACGTGCAGAGCGCAGCACCCCCGACCGTACATAAACTTCACATTCAAACAACACGTGTGCAGCGTTTTCTTCTCGCCGCTCTCTGTCTGTTTTGTGGGACTTTAAATTATTAAGAGGACACACTATAAAAAATATGTAATTTTATCCAAACCTGTATTTGTGTAAAAATTATGTTTTTACTTGTAAATAACTTCCAAGTCATAACTGGCTGCGATGTTTCTGACTAAAGAACACGGACGTCCCTGAAAACCGTAATTAAGCCACATTTACAGGATGTAGTTTATTTTTAAACTTTCACATCAGAGTGGCAATGACGTGAATGCAAAGTCGTAAACGTGGAAATGGCTCCTGTCGTTTATCATCGGTCCCGTGCAAAGACTGTAAATAAAGATGGACGCCTCTTCACGTTAACAAATGAAGCCAATCCTCTGGATACGGGCGCCGCCATCTTGCAATATTGATGTTTGAGCAAGTATCACGAGTCAGTCTCAGCTGTCAATCATGGCGTCTCATGAACACTTGAACAAACTTCAGTTTGATAAGAACGATCTAAAATGACAGAAAACATCGTTGACAAACATTTTGGTCCATGTCCCATCTGCTAACATGGAGAAGGCAGAGTTTATGACTCATACTGCAGCCAGCCACCAGGAGGCGATCAAGGCGATTTGGCTTCACTTTTGGGAGCTGCCATGTCATCCACCTTTATTTACAGTCTGTGATCTGTGATGTAAACGCAACATGGAAAACCTATTTGAAAATGTTAAATTCATTAAACGTTTGGTTTTTAACATTGCTCGTCTTTCTGGTTTGTTGAGAGTTAAAATAAACATTTTTTATCTCAGTGAACCAACATGTAGTGCAACTTTAAATGAAGACGAGTCAGACTCTGAGGAGCCCTGTGTCGTCATGTAAACACAAATACATTATTATCAATATACAACACAAATATTAAAATATCATCATCACTGTCTGCCAGAAACCTCGTCCCCTTAAAAATCCCCAAAGCAGGAAGAGACAGAAGTCGTCGTAGTAACTGATTCTCATTCAGGAATATAAACAATTTAAAATAATTATAATGAAGTCATAAATAAAAATGCCCAAAAGTTTAAAACAGCTTCTCAGATATTTCCTGGTTTATTGTGTCATCTATGTTGAATAATAAACAGAATCTCTATGTTCTCGCAGCTTGAAGATCGTACATGTGATTGACCAGATTTAACTGGGATGAAATTAAATGTTGTTGAAGCCTTAAAACAGATTTCAAAAGATTTAATGTTGTCAGATGAGAGTTAAACCTGGTGGAGCTGCGTCGAATTTTCTAAAAACATGTATGACATGAAAACGATGACATATCAATGTCACAGACACCACCCCCCCCCCCAGTTACTAGCTGCTTTATCATCACTATCATGTTCCCCTCTGGATGAACTCTAATAACTTTGGTGATCCTGATCTGGTCAAGTTATTTGAGCCTCAGATCATGAACATAGAAAATAACATTACGTTATTTATCAAGAAACATAATATTTTTCTGAAACAGGTGAAAATATCTCACATCTTTTAGGAAAACTTAGGAAAAGTAAACGACTTCTTTCTGGTGATTTTTCTCAAAAACAAAACGACAGGATGAATAAACGATCTTTACATTAAAGCGTCTTGAGTGGGTTTTTTGTGCAAATTGTGACGAGAGGATTTTTAAGTGCAGGGTTTCTGAAAGACTAGAGAGAGAGAGAGAGAGAGAGAGAGAGAGGAGAGAGAGAGAGAGAGAGGAAGGGAGAGAGAGAGAGAGAGAGAGGAAGGGAGAGAGAGAGAGAGAGAGAGAGAGAGAGACAAGCAATAAATATGTCGGTTAAATAGCCAAAGAGTTTAGTGATTACATGAGCGGCTAAAAGCAGGCAGCAAAGATCACGAGCATGATGCAAAAAGTTCGGTAAATTCAAAACGTTCTTCGTGTGTTTTTTCAGTGCATCAAGCATATTTGACATTCTCATACTTAGTGTTGAGTGAAAGTACCTCAGATACATTACAGAGCTTTACATCCATCACTTTAACAGTCCAGAGGATGGATAGAGGACGAGGAGAGGAGAGGAGGAGAGGGAACAAGGAGATGAAACGCGACGTCAAGCAGAGACGAGCAGAGGAGAAGAATGGAAAAGAGAAAATTAGAAGAATGAAGGAAGAGGAGAAGTGGAGGCCAGGAGAGAGGTACCAAGGAAAGGAAGAGAGAGGAGGAAACAAGGAGATGACATAAGATGAAGCATGGCATCAATAGAGGAGGGGAAAAAAGGCAAGGAAAGGAAATAAGAAGGAGAGAAGGTCAAAGGAGGAGGCAAAGAAATGAGGATGAAAGAGGAGGAGGGGAAACAAGAAAAGGAGTGAAGAATCAAGTAGGGGAGGACAAAGAAGGTTTATAAAGAAGTTGTCAGACCAAGGTAACAGAGAAATGAGTGTTTGGTGGAGGAGGAGGAAGAGGAGGGTGACGGAGGAGTGCGAGGTTTCAGAGAGATGAGTGTTGTGATGGGGAGGAGAGGAGACAAATCCCTCCATCCTGCCCGGTCAGAGAGCAAGGGATGAAGAGGAGGCAGGGAGGAGGAGGAGGGAGCAGCAGTGTGTGTGTTGAGCGGTGTGTGCAGCCGCTGAACGTGTTTGTTTGAACGCTGATTGTCTCCGTGCACGTAGGACCGGTGTGTGTGCACATCGCCGGGTGTGTCCGCCGCGTTCCCGCTGACGTGCGCGGCGTGTTTGACCTTGCAGTGCAGACGCAGACTGTCCCGCCGCTTGGCGCTGTAGGGGCAGAGGTCACAGGTGAACGGCCGCTCCCCCGTGTGCACGCGGACATGCTCCACCAGCTTGTTGGCTGTCCGCGTCAGGTGGCCACACCGGTCGCACCGGTACTGGTTGCCTTGGCGATGACCCTGGAAGTGAACCAGCAGCTCCTGTTGCCCGGGAAACGACCTCTGACAGATGCGGCAGCGATGCTCAGAGGTGCTCTTCTCCGGTTGGGTTGCCATGGCAACTGCTGGAGCACTGCTGGAGGAGGCGGCGGCGATGGTGGCAGGAGGGGTGATGGGGCATCTGGGAGGGGAGGGAGGGGTTAATGACCCACACACATAACATGACCCAGAAAACACACACAGGAAAGTGAAGTGGATAATGAACATAGAGATTCTCACACACACACACACACACACACACACACACACAAAGAGTAAAAAAAAACTGATACTGATAATTAAAATAAGAATCCACCACCTCACGTCTCCACTGACTCCTGAGTCGCTGTGTAGGTGCGTGTCGGCGTGAGCCCTCATCTCTGCCTCCTGATTGGTCGAGTAGTCGCACACGCAGCAGCGCAGCGAGAAGGATCCGTGCTCCCATTGGCGGTGCTCTGTCATGTGACTCTGGAACAGGACACGCCCCTCCATCTCAAACCCGCACACATGACACCTGGGGGGCGGGATGACCCACAGCATGTGTCACAGTAGCCATGGCAACAGATGTTTGATCCTCTCCATGTGCCACGACCTTGATGTTTGACTGCTTCTAATTCTAAAACCTTTTCAAACTAAAGCATTAAAGATCTTTACTCTGCTGAATCTCTTTCTTGCACAAAACCTCACTCATATACAAATGACTAAACGTCAAGAGCATCGAAGACAACCTTGTTCACTCCAGATGTCGAGATGAGGTTTATTCCTTTTAATAACAATCTAATAATCATGTTTTTATTTCCAACTTATCATTAGGACGACGAGACCATATTGTGTTTACGGCTTGTTAACACATGTTTGCATTAAGGCTTTGCGATAAAACAATTACAAAAATGTGTGCAATATAATTCTTATCAATAGGAATAAAACAAAAGTCCAATATATATTGAATTATTGAAGTTTAAAACATGATTGATTGGCCTCAGATTGACCTCACATTACCTGTAGAAGTAACCTGCCGTCTGATCTCTGCTGAGGCTGGTTTGCGTTTCTGTAAGAACAAAAAAAAGAAAGTGTTTATATTTCCGATAAGCGATTCAATAAATTATTCTTCCGTCGCCATAATTTGTCTCTTTTTATCTGCGCTCCAGAAATCGACTAATGATGAGTCCCTGTGGAAGTTATTATAGGTAGACGTGTGTGTGAGCTTGTGTTTACTCAGATCTCTTCACTATCATCCCTGCTATAAACTGAAAGAGCAGAATAAATCTATAACTCAGATGAAAACAGCACAATGAGAGTAAAAAGTCAAAAATAGTAACAACATTGAAAAACTGCAGCCAAATTCTCCCAGAAGTGTTCATTGAATAATATAAGTGTTAAAATATAAGGTTAAAATAATCTGTGAAGCTTCATCTATGGGCAAATTGGAATCAGATTAATAAATCAGTAATAAATAATAAAACATCTGAAAAATATCTGCTTAATATTCCTTTGCCTCTTGGCAGTTTGACACAGAGTTAACACAATATGTTGATGTGATTAAAACATTCTTTTATGAATGATTTTGGCTTGATCAGTGAAAAGCTGCTAAATAACACAACCAACAATTATTTTCATTATTGATTAATCTAATGATTATGTTTGTTGATTATGTGTCTACTCAATAAAAGCTGTTTGCTGAGTACGGTCTGGCTTTTCTTACCTGTGCACTTACATTATGATATATCATATTATCATATCATACGTGGGAAGCACCTTGTAACTCTGGCTTTTTAGAGGTTTTATAGAAGTAAAGAGTTGTGTTGAGCCTTTAATCCTCACGCCCTGACTGACATGTCATTTTTCATTATTGCGTATTGCACTGGGATTGGTGAGGCAGCAAATCAATGATAAACACAACACTCCTTCAGTATATGAATAAAAAAACAGTCCCGTGAGACGTCCGTCAGCGTTCAAAGATCTACGCCTCCTCAAACTAACAGGAGCCGCTGAGCACGCTCACACACTGATGGTGATGGAGCTACTGTGTGTGTGTGTGTGTGTGTGTGTGTGTGTGTGTGTGTGTCCATGTGTGTGTGTGTGTGTGTGTGTGTGTGTGTCCGTGTGTGTGTGTGTGTGTGTGTGTACAGTAAATTACCATGTGGAGGTTCCTGTTTCCTCACAAGGGAGGGGGAACGGAGTGGGTCCCCATTCAGCTTCAAAACAGGACTGCAGAAACACACATATATTGTCAGAGGTCGGAGGTCAATGTGTCCACACGGTCCCTTTGATCGACGACAGGAAGTGACATCTTACCTGCTTCTGATGGGCGGAGTCGACCTCTCCACCGGCTGACTGTTGGATTTACTGACCCTCTCTGCAGAAACACGAATGCATGGAATTATGTCCCAAACAGCTGCAAAGCAAACTGAAAAAACATATTCATTGCCCCCTGGTGGCTGAAAGTAGTAGGGATTATAAGCCTTGCCTCCTCCATGTTAGCAAATGTGATGGAAAACCAGTTACTATTTATATATTATATCAAAAATGACAAATATCCTTAACGACAGGATTAAATAAATCAATGTGACCAAGCCAAGAGGTTTTTGGAAACTGGTACTCCACAATTAAGAGTGTAAAAACTTTGTTGAAAATATTTGTGAGACTGAATCGGGAGTGTGTGAAGGCGTGTGTGTGTGATACCTGAGAGCTGGTGCAGCAGCGTGGACGCCAGGTTCACCGACATGTCCTGCCACAGCACGGCCCTGAGGCACTGGTCCTCCATCTTGGCTCCAAAGAAAAGCTGCTCCTCTGCCTTTGCTCTGGGAAACATCGGGTCCGTCACCTCGGCCTCAGAGAGAAGCTGGTTCTCCATTTTGACACCTGAATAAAACTCGTCCTCCATCTTGACTCCGGAGAGAAACTTTGCTGAGGAGAAAGGCCGCTCTGCAAGTTTTGCTTTAAAGAGAAACTGATCCTCCAGCTTGACTCCAGAGAGCAGCTGTTCTCTCATCTTTGTCCCAGAGACGCCATGAAACGGAAACGTGCTGGAACCAGAGGCGGCGCCATCGCCCGTCTTTGAGCCGGAGCCTTCAGTGAAGAAGCTGTCTTCCACCTTCAGGCCCAGGAGACACTGTTCAGACATTTTGCCTTCGTGATGCTCGTTTCTGTGGAGACCCTGGTCTTCTGATTTGATGACGAGATGGTGGTTCGCCATCTTTAAGGAAGATGAGGAAGTCTCTTGTGTACCTGGTCGATCCCGGATGAGGTCAGCGACAGCCCTGGTGTCAACTTCCATTGG
Source organism: Reinhardtius hippoglossoides (assembly GCA_006182925.3). NCBI lineage: Eukaryota > Metazoa > Chordata > Actinopteri > Pleuronectiformes > Pleuronectidae > Reinhardtius > Reinhardtius hippoglossoides. Next base: position 12,773,883 of record CM031692.1, read on the forward strand.
CTCTTCTTCTTCTTTGATCCTGACGTCATGGCAGTTCACTTCCTGGCGTTCTGTGATTGGTGGGAAATCTGTCAGTTAGTGAGGTCACTATGAATCCTGAACCATCACTTTCATATTAAACAAAACTTCTAAGGAATATTCTACAGTAAATTGTATTTCTATGACTGCAGACCAACACACACACTGTACCTGCCAGTTTCCTCAGCATGTCTGAAGCCAGCGTGTCCGTGGTGGCGTTGCCATCGGGTGTGTGCGTGAGGGATGGCGGCTCAGGACTCGCCCCAGGGCCGTCTGGGGAGAGAGCGAGGCCCGGCTCGTCCTGCTGCCCGCCACGCACCTCCAGCAGAGCCTCCCGCCGCTGAGGCTCCGCCTGCATCAGGATCCCAGGATGCACCTGGGCCTTCTGGGTGGCCTCTGAAGAGAAAAGTTCACATTACAGCACATTGACTGTACTTGACTCACAATGACATTTTCATATACATGACAAAGGTGTGTTGACACACAGTGAATTCTGAATCAATCATTCTATAACTATATATATACAGTCACTGATCATCTTTATATACTGTAGAGTCACTGATTGTCTTTATATACAGGGTTATTTTATATATATTGTTGAGAATTCAGATTTTTGCTGAGGTTGCGTATGTTCGTTGTGAGACTTTCTTTCCATTTCAGAGACAAATCGTTTAATCGAAAAATTATTTATGAATTAAAAATAATCATGTTTTGCAGCCCTATGCATTGAGTCACATATATATATATACACTGTGTGTGTGTGTGTGTGTGTGTGTGTGTGTGTGTGTGTGTGTGCTACCTGACAGCTTGATGAGGAGGTCTGACGCCATCTTGGTGCTGACATCAGGGCTGAACAGAGAGGTGGCTGCTGGGAAAGGGCTTGAACCTTCGGCGTGTGTGTCCTGTGTGCGTTCAGCATGTGTGTTGGACACACTTAGTGAACGAGCATCACCACCAACACTACCACTGGTGTGTGTCTGTGTGTGTGTGTTTGCAGGGTGTGTGTGTCGTTTGGCTGCATCAGAGGGAGGCTGCAACACACTCGACCCACGCTTCATTTTCCGGCGTGTGAGTGTGTGTGTGTGTGTGTTTGTAAAAAGAGAGGGAGTCAAAACTCAGGAGATAGGAGGGCAAGAGAGAAGGAAGAGGAGGAAGAAGAGGAGGAGGAGGAAGGTAGGGCTGCTAAAATAAGACAACTGTGTTCTTCATCATATGGAAGTGAGGAGAGCATGATAAAAGAAAAGAGGGAGGAGGTAAAGGAGAGAAAACGAGGGAGGATTTGCTCTTCAGACCGAGCTGATGCTGCCTCTCATTGACCTGAAAGAGAGAGAGAGAAAGAGAGAGGAGGGAGGGAGGGAGAGGGAGGGAGAGAGAGAGAGAGGGATGGGTGGAGGGAAGGGGCATGAACGAGGGGGGAGGGAGATAAAGTAGATGGATTGAGAGAGGAAGAGAGGCGTCGAGGACGAAGGGCGAGAGAGAGAGAGAGAGAGAGAGAGAGAGAGAGAGAGAGAGAGAGAGAGAGAGAGAGAGAGAGAGAGAGAGAGAAAGAGAAAGAGAGAGAGAGGGATGGGGAAGATGAAGGGACGAGGCAAAGGAGAGGAGAAGAAAAAAAAGAAGAAGGAACATGAACAAAGTGAATCTGTGAATTAATAAATTATTGAATTGAAAAAGGTCCAATAATAAGGGTACAAATCATCCCACGTTATCGCCATGGTAACGGCCCCTGCTGAGCCGTCTCCTGCCCTGACCTTCCCACCAGTCAATCGTCAATTATGATCAATAATCATCAATGATCGCTTCCACCTGCCAACAACTGTTAGCCATGATAACTTCCTGTCGTTGACACAAATACAACCATTAACACATCAGCTCTATTTCTTATTCGAACATAATATAATTACATATAATTGTGGTATTACACAAATAACACTTTGACTGTTTAAAATAAAAATAATAAAATACATACATTTATTATTTAATATTTCATTTTAGAAGATGTATTTCTTGTTATTATATGTGTTTAAAAGATACAATTAAAAACTAAATTAGTTACAGCCACCTGTAAAACAAATTCTAGAATATTAAATATGAAAGAAAAGTAAATACCAATAAATAATAATATTGGTATTTAATATTGCATTGTGGAAGAAGTATCCCCTGTACTTATGTTATAGAATTAAAAAATCTAACTTTTGCAGGTTCAAGTTAATAACAGCCACCTGTTAAATAAGCTAAAACTTATGTGTTTACTATATGTTTTTAAACAATATAATATAAATATATTTAAAAACAATGCAGGTTGAGAAAAATCAAAATATGAATAGCTAATTAAATTGAAATTTTTAAATAAAATTCTGAATCAATCCACAGATTGTATTTTGATATTGTGAATGTAGGTATATTACATAAGTTCAATAGAGAAGAGAATGGAAATTAGAGCTGCAATGATTTGTCACTTAATCATCTGTTGATCAGAGGAACATTTATACTAATTAAATTGAAACTATACATTTAAATCAAATTTCATAATATTTTTTACTGATGGAAAATCATTCATTACATAAAAAGGATCAAATGGAAGTTGAAACTTCTTTGATATAGAAATCAGCATACATTTAAATTTATATAAAATATGAATAAAACATGATGATCGTGGCCTCGGTTCACTCTCTACCCTCATCGACCCCAGCCTCCTGCCTCCGTCTCCAGGCGACACGGGCTCCCGCCGCCGCCGCATCCGACTCACAGGCAACAATGACCGGGCACCAGTCTCCTCCGTGCGACCCCCTCCTCTCACTAACCTCCACCCGGCCGCCTCCCTCCCTCCGCGGCTCCCCCGGTGTCGGTCGGTCGGTGTCAGAGCCCCCGGAGCTCCGCCGTTAGCTGCCTCTCCTCCCCCCGCAACATGGCTGAACGGCCGCGGCGAGTCACAAAGTCACCCCCCGCTGCGGGACGACGGTGGAGCCGCTGACTCCCGCTAATTTAGCGGATTTCTAACGTGATTGTCTCCGGTTACCGGGAATGAGGGCAGGTGTCAGGAGCCCCGCCGTTACCCCCCCCCAACCCCCCCTCCATGCAACATGGCTGAACGGTAACCCGACCTCACAGGACCTCCGGAGTCTGGCTCACGGGTCAGTTAGCATCGACTACCGGGCACCGTCAGCGACAACACGCGCTCAACCGGGACCGGACGCTTCTCTACGGGCTCATATCCCCTCCGTGACTTACCGGTACCGGGAGGGCAGGTGGCGGCGGCGGCGGTGGTGCAGTCCGGGGCACAGCCTGGATGTAGACCGGAGATTTCTTCCATGTTCAACTGCCTCCTCTTTTCCTCCCGGTTCTCTGACATCACGGCTCCGGTGTCGTTAACGGCGAGAAAGTAAAAGAAAAAAAAATGGAACCGGTTCGTTTCTTCCCCGAACCCGAGGATGACGGGTCGGTCACCGAGCAGGGCAGATGGAGGTTTCCGCCTCCTCTCCCAGTGTGAGTGTGTGTTTGTGTGTGTGTACGTGTGTGTGTATGTGTGTGTGTGTGTGTGTATGTGTGTGTGTGAGATGCAGTGTGTCCCTGTCCACGCGCCGGATCACCGCACAAGGGCAGGACACGACGGGGGGGGGGGATCCCGGGGACACGCGCCTGTACCCGCACCGAACCCGCAGAATTAAAAACCATCCGCAAATAAAGTTACGTTTAAATTTCCACCAACCGAATAGAAACCGGAGGAAACACGAGAATCCGAGTGAGGTTAGAATCTACACGGCCGGATCAACCTTTTTCATGGCCCCTGGGGCAAAGAAATGATCATTGGACACCAAAGGGACACCAGCACTTACTTGGTAATTACTTATTAGAAACCAGTAGAGGCATGTCTGTGTGTGTCTGTGTGTGTGTGCGCGCACCATATCACCGCACAAGGGCAGGACACGACGGGGGGGAACCCAGGCACAAGCCTTTATACAAGCAAAATGAACACCGCAATTCATTTTACATAAGAAATTTCAAAGAACTAATTAGAAACCAGTAGAAACACATAAGAATCTAAGTTACCAGAATCTGGTTACTACTGTTGCAATCAACACGGCCGGATGATCTCTTTTCATGGCCCCGGGGGCAAAGATCGGGTGTTGGAGACCAAATTGACACCAGAACTTATTCTTATTGGAAACCAGTAGAGACTAGAGTGGGCGTGAGGGTCGGATCTTTGACTCTTGAGGGTTAACACTATTTACCATGACCCAGGTTCACATGTGTCATGAGTGAACGTTTGGGTCAGATGTGATTAAACCTCCTGCGGGAATTACATTGTGTTTACATCTAATCTCATCCGTGAGTCCATTTTTCTGCCAAATCTCAAAACCAACCCTAACCGTGTCGGATGTGGAGGCAGGGACCGGAAAAGTTCATGTTGGAAAAGACCCAATAAATACTAAGCAGAATTCCCCCCCCCCCCCTGCCTAATTTTACCTGTTGTAGTAGTAGTAGTAGTGACAGTGACAAAGTACTATTGTAAGTAGTTTAATCAGCGGTGGTGACAGTAGGATATTGTTATATCAGTAGTACCCAGTCAAATACTGCAGTAGTATTTTGCAGCTGTGTTCATGTTGAATGCTGCAGTGTCCTAACTCAGCCTGTAGGGGGAGACAGAGACAGGTGTGTGTGAAAGGCTGAGCTGAGACTCAAAGTAGCAGCTCTCACTTTCACGTGTATTTTGGTTTGTTGTCATTGTTGTATTGTTCCCACTCAGTGTTCAGCAGCAACACAGCAGCGTGTCGCTCCTTCTGTAAACAACCATGTGGTTTCAGGGAGTTTGGACTTTTACAGTTTCAGTCTGGACCTGAAAAACTGGAAATCACAAAACTACTGAAGTAAACGCAGTGAAAACTTGGATGATATCAACCCCAGTTCCTGAATTAAGTTTTCAAATATTTTCTTACAAATGTATCACACAGACAATACGGATTAAAAAGTGATTTTGAGCTCTAGAATAAAGTGTCAATTAAATCTAGGGACAATGCCCCATTTCTATATTTAAAAAAAAGTTAATAAAGAGTGAATTACGAAAAAAAAGTAGTAAACTCAGTGACTCAGGAAACATTCACCAGCAGCTCGACTGTAAAAAAAAAAAGTTGTGACTCACCTTCAGCAGCTGCTCCGACCTGCTCCTCTTCATCAGCCCTCATCGTCAACGTCACAGTCTCTGAGGCAGAAACACATGTTGCTGTATATAAACCATCAGTGGCTATATATAAAGATGATCAGCAACTGTATATGAACACGATGAATGACTGTATAACGAGATAATCAGTAACATTTGAACATATACTGTACATCCGTGTGATAAGAACTACGATAAAATGAAAGAAATCATCTTTGAGATCAACTTAACGTTTACTTAGACTTTTTTGTCTGGTCCATGTCCCGTCTGCTAACGTGGAGGACACAGAGTTTATACTCTATTCTACAGCCACCAGGCAATCAAGACAATTTGGCTTCACTTTCGGGAGCTGTAATGTCGTCCATCTTTCGTTACAGTCATTGTCGCGCCCGACGTGTTCTTACACGGCTTTGTAGAAACTCTTCTGGTTCATCATGTGCTCTCTGAAGAGGTCGATCGCTTTGAACACGTCCATCTTGTCCTGGTTCTCTTCCATCACCACTTTGGACCTGTCCCACACAAAGACACAGTGGAACAATACGCTTTCATCTGCTGCACTCACGGGCGTTTCATCGTTCTGCGTCCAATCGCAAAGCTCTCTGGAATTTTAAACTTCTTCCCTGTGACTATAAATTCTAATCGGGATCACGGGGATGTGTCTAATTCATTGGTTAAACGTGTCGGTGAAGGCAGAGAACAGTCGTCGGGACTTCATGTTGAGCTGCTGGGTACTTGCAACTCAGGTCATGATCTAAAATTCTAATCTTACAAACTTGTATTTCAATGTGTACTTTAATATATGTAGATTCCTAACATTCCAGTGAACATGTACCTGTGGGTCCAGGCGACCTCCTGCAGACTGTCCCTGCTCCACTCCTGATAGGAGGAGTCGACCCCAGGAATCAGGTGGGGACCCGCTGGAGTAGCTCCTCAGCCAGGAAGCTACGGAGCCGGGCCCGGGCCGACAGAGCCACCAGCCAATAGACCGGCTCCTCCAGAACCAGCGAGTGGAAAGACTGGAGGGAGAACTGGAGCCACTGTGAGGGGAGTGGAGGAGGGAGGCTCTGGGGGAGGAGACAAGGGAAATATATAGATTCATACCTTCTATTATTCATGCAATCTTACCTCACGCGTTTGGTTTTCAGCACAAACTTAGCTATAAGTGGACTTCTCATTTTAACAACGATGAGTTCATCACCAACCCATCACACCAGTTCTGAGGAAAAGAGCCTGAGGTACAATTGTCCTCCGTCCTGCTTCTATTACACCATCGAAGGTTTCACTGGTATCGGTGAAAACAGCCCCTGCTCCAACTTTCTTTTCAAATTAAAAACAAATATAAATAATATCAAATGCAATTGAAGCCAAGTCATATCCATTTAAATCAATTAATATTTTGATTCTTTCCAGATTCAAGTTTCTGTCATGTCTGTTTTTTTAATGAGACGTTTATAAGGATTATTGGGTGGGAAAAAATATCCCATAGAAACAAATGTTGACAGGAAAAACCTGTTGAGTGAGCGTCCACTCACCTGCAGGGACTCAGTCAGGAGGGCGGGGAAGAGGAGGAGAGCCAACACACAAACCATGGATAATCTGTAAAAACACACACACACACACACATTTAGTTCATGTGTATGTGATATTTACTGATGTCTATGAGTGTGTGTGATTTGGTGCAGCTTGATTGAATTTAAGGGGGGGGGGGGGGGGGGGGTTGGGGGGCGGCTACAGCTGGTCTACATCCTGGTAGTGTGTCTGTGTGTGAGTGTGTCTGTGTGTGGTCTTAATCTCAAAGAAAACCCTCCATCAGAAAAGAGAAGACAGACTTTCCCCTCCGGAGTCTTCAGTGAATTATACGGTTTAAATAATAGTTAGAGAACGTTATTTAAACATCATGTAGAGACATGTTGAGATGTAGAACATGTGAATTTGCAGCAACACGTCCAAAACAATGGGCTAAAACATTTTATTTGTGAATATAATGTATTTCTATAAAATTGCGTAGTCCTGGAGGAATATTTTCCACAACCTGGCAACCCCAAACCTGTAAATCATCCATAAATAATCCATTAATCATTGATAAAGCCGTTGATTACAGCCTGTAATGAACTTATTTGTGATGGACCCAGGGATGCGACCCCCCTCCCTCCACATCCTGGACCCAAACTGTCAGCCCCCCCCCCCCACTCACAAGCTTCAAACCAACTTTAATCTCCCCCTCACTGATCTCTGCTGGGATTCAGACAGTCCACAGAGGTTGAAGCAAAGCTCAACCACACAGAAACTGAACCTGAGGACTGTACAAACTGAAAAAGAAGAAGAGAAAGAGATTTTCTGGACGTCCTGACGGTCGCTGCTCCACGAGGTAAGGATGCTCACGGATAAATTCATCCTCACACTCATCTGTTCACGTGTAATATATATATTATAATGATTTAACAGATAACGTCTGATCAATGATGAGGTTCTGACTGGACATGACAGCAGCAAAACAAAAACCCAAACAGTGTCGTCAAATACGCTTTTAATCTACTTTTGTCATTTATACAAATATATTCTTAATCCCCTAAATTACCGACCAAGGACCAAACATTATTTGGATTATTAGATTTTCTCTCTTCCATGTGTTGTTCTCTTATCAGTAAATCCTCCCGTCTTCTCTCTTTAATCTTTCCTTTGTATTCGATGGGTCTACACCATCATGACGCACACAACACAGGTGTTGACAGTCAAATATTCGTTCGATTCACCAACACAATGAGAACAATGTGCACAGGTGGTTTAACCTACATGCAGGAGTAAAGCAAGATTATCAGTGGTGATATCCAGCCTGGCTGCACCCTGTCCTGTTTCTCTGCAGCTTCACTATCATGAAAACACAATGTGCTGCACTGAAGACAGGGACTGGATCACATCCTGGATTTATATTCCTTCCTTTAGAAGAGAATTCAAATCAGGGCTAATTGAAAATAAAAAAATATATGTATAATAATTTGTGTTTGTGTGTAGAGATGCCGTCTCCCCTCTTCTGTTTGGGGGTGGTCTTATTCTCGCTGGCTCCGCCCACCCTGTCGTTTTCCCGCGGTGCCAGCCGCACATCCTGTCAAGAAATGATTCCCGGTCACATTCGTGCTCAACCCCAGGACCCGCAGCACAGCTTCGTCACCCTGCGCACATCTGCCTCCTCTTACCTGCCGGGACAATTCATTACAGGTAGTAATTTAATATTTGTTAACCCAAACTCCTCCTTTGACTAATTTCTACTAACTTCTACCTGAAGTATTCATTTATTGTCCGTTAACTCACACAATAAATGAGTGTACTCGTACATTAACTCTTTGGCCCGTCTGATCCATAGACTGAATAAACATGGATGTCATGACAGCTTCCAAAAGTGAAGCCAAATCATCTTTATTGCCCCCTGGTGGCTGGCTACAGTATAGGTCATGCCGCATGGCCGGCACCTTAAACCCTTTCATCACCTGGGTTCCTCATTTAACAGTAAATTGTAACAACACTACAACAACTTGTTTGATATCTCTTCGTTGTGTGTCTTCGTATCCATACCTGTATCCTCAGTAACTGTCCGAAGCTCTCGGGACTTCATGGGTTTCCTGCTCCAGGCCCGGAGCGTGGAGGGTTCCGGGGGCAGGGCTGGAGCCGGGGGCAGGGCTGGAGCCGGGGTCAGGGCCAGAAGTGGACTCGGAACAGGTGTCAGGTCCACAAGAGCCGGCCCAGTGGTGATGGGTGGCTCCTGGACGCTCACTCCTCCTGGAACTCACACCCTGCGCTGCCTCTCAGACGGCGACACCCTCACCCACTCTGATAAACAGCTGAAGAGAAACCTTTCGTTTGTGTGGAGAGCTCCTGATGCCCCCATGGGGGACATACGCTTCTAGTAAGTACAGTTTACTAGTAGACTACTAGTTGACAAATGTCATGAGAATCCAAAGTCTAATGTCAATGTGTGATTGTCTCTATAGCTTTTTCAACAAGTATATCATTTTTATTCAACAACACTCAAAACTCTGTCATTCCAGCATCACAGTGGTGCAGTCGTACTTTGTGTATTGGGCAGGTATTGAGTCTGCAGTGGTGCATGATGGGAGTCGCAGATCTGGGAGTGGGAGCAAAACCACAAAGGTTGATGGAGAAACTACAACTTCTGCACTGCAGGAATATGAAGTTGCTTCTCTGCCAGGTACGTAAACCTGTGTCATGATGAGTCGTATAATGCAACTTCAGCCCATTGGAAAACACAAGATGGCTTCTTCCTGTCTTCGTATCTACACTTCAGTGAGACTGATACTTTCCTTTTTCTCACCCTATTGCCTCACAGCTCTCAGAGCCTACAGCGCATCCAACAAACCGACAAACCAGACAGCCATCCCTGCTACTACCACAGGACACAGTCTACCAAGAAGCACTGGAACCCGACGCTACAGGTCCCTGGAACCAGGCACCCGTCCCAGCCTTGGCAGAGACCACCTGACCAACCGGGCAGGTAATGACAGGAACAGCCCACAGACTTCAGGGACTCTTCAAAATGCTTCCAGTGGCAGTGAGAGCACAGGATTCCACTCTGGTGTGACAGGAGAAGCAGGAAGTGACACAGGAACCTTTGTGACTCAGTCTGAGGAACTCAAACGCTCTCTTTTCTTGTCCAACCACTTTCCAACAGCCCCAATCTCCTCAGCTGAGAAGGCTGCAGACACCCGACCTCCTAGCACTGTTTTACCAGACATCACTGTTCAAACCTCGACCAGTTCTCGGTCCCTTTCTTCTTTCCCTCTTCTAAATGATGTTGATATGGAAACAAAAGAGGCAAAGACAAAGTTACAGGATCCAAAACTGTCCACTGTGACAAAAATGGTAAATACCCAAACCACTGCATATACACCTTCAACCAATCACAGCTTCAGCAGTCCAAATTCCCCAAGAGTCAATACCCACAATCCAAGAGAACCAATCCAGGATCATACTAATACAGTAAAGTTCAAGACCCAAAGTAGTTATTTTCACCCCCTAAGGACCAACCTGACTGAGTCTCAAACTAGTCTAATAAAAGATGAAATTGGAAGCAGGTCACCATCCAAGTCTTTCCTTCCGGTTCAAACCTCCCAATTCAAATCCCTCTCCCAGTCCCAACCTAACAAACCCTTCAAGCCTGTGAGTGACATAACCAAACCTCAGGCTGAAACCAGTCCATCTTACCCTCAGCTTCAAACAACTGCCCCCCCGAGCAGCTATACCAAAGCCCTGTCCCAAACTATCCCCACTCAAACTCCCCAGACAGACCAATCCCAATCTGACTCGCCCCCTGAGGCTCCGAGTATCTCTCCCCTACCGAAGCCCCATTCCCAAACTGGTGCACCCCCGGACTTCACCTTTGAATTGAAGCAAACTCAATCCTCAGTAACGCCTACATCTTTGAACTATCTACTTTTCACATCAAGGCTTTACCCAGTCTTTTCTACAAATCAGGGAAAAGAGGTCACAAATCATCAGCCTCAAGCAAATATCAAAACCTCTGCCCTAATTTTTGCTTTCCCCTCAACCACTCCTTCATCTACATCTTCCGGTCTACCCTTCAATCTTCAGCCTCGTCTTCCTCTCCTAGTTTGCCTCCCTCTACTCTTATCCATCCTAGATCTACCACTCCTCTTAATCCCTCTAGAAGTTCCACGGAGCTAACGGTACATCCATCTTTAAGATCAACATTGTTCACCCATTCCTCATCCTCCTCTTTCAAAAAACAACCCCAAACAGCTCCTGCACGATCTGCTCCTCCTTCTCCTTCCCCAATTTCGGTTCCTCCTCATTTCCCCGCTGTCCAACCTTCCCCTACTTATCCTGTACCGTACTCAAACTCTTCCGACAACCCATCACCAGCTCCCCCGTTTCCCCCGGTCCTAACTAATCCCTTTACCTCATCCTCTTCTTCCACCATCTCATCAGCCCTCCCCTCCACTGACTCATCCACCTCTTCCATTTCCTCTGCTTCACCTTCACCTCCTCTGACTGGAATATCATCTTCCTTCTCACGGGGTTCCTCGTTTTCTACGTCCTCCCAGTCTACCTCCCCTCACCTGGGACCCTCTCCGGCTCCCCTTCGCTCTCTCTACAACCCCCCCATGTCCTCTCCTTCCCCGGTGCCCTCCCAGAAGCTGACCATGGGCCAGAGTCTGCTGATCCAGAATCACATTGCCCCATTAGATCCTCAGCCCGACCTCACCCCAGCAACACAGAGAACAGTGGTTCATCCGAATCCTGAACCTCATCCAAACCTTGACCCAAACTTCAAACTAAATCTGGGTTACGAGTTGAAAACACACCTTCCCAAAGCTGATACTAAACCAAAACGTCCTCCCAATCCCCCTGGAACTCCAGACAAAGAGGGGAAGTATCCAAACATTATCCCCAGACACAGTGCCTGGGAGCTGGGCATGCTGCTGGGCTGCTCCGCCGGCTTAGGCATGGTGCTGGTGGTTGGGGTGAGGTACATGTACCGGCAGGCCTGTGGTAAACGGACAGAGGTGACCCTGAACGACAGGGAGAGAGAGTATGAGAGAGGAGAGAGAGGAGAGAGAGGCCTGATCCATGTCCAGGAGTGTGGGGACTTGGTCAGAGTCCGAAGAATCAGAGAGAACAGTTTTGTGCTTCTGGCAGAGTACGATATACTGGCAGCACCTGGAGACTGAAATACAGGAAACATATGTAATAATATATGAATACATGGACAGAGAAGGTATCAAAATACTTCTCAAGATCAGAGCGGCTGTGAGGGCAGAAATAACCACAACTGAAAAACACAAACATACAATACCTTGGTTGAAATATAACACTAAGCTATTTTAACAGGATTACAAATCATGAACGTAAATATTAACATTAAGACTTTTACACTTTCTAAAAACTATAAACATTATTATTATCACAGCCTCTATCAATCCTGCAGGTTTTGAAGTGTGTTAATCTTGTCATGTAAACTTTCTTCAGTCCTTAACTTTTTGGAATAAAATGTTCCTGCCACCAACATGTTTAGAGAACTAGTATTTAAATCTGCCTCCTGACGTATCGTAGACACAAGGATGACATACACCATGTGGTGGACACTTTTTTCACATGTATAGTTTTTCACTAGATACACAGTAGATGTATATGATTGCATAACTTGTTTGTATAAGTTCCAGTTCCGTGTGCTGATTTAGCAGGAGACAGTATTAAAGCTTTTGGATGCACTTAATAATAAAGTATTTTTTCACGATCACGTGTCTTGTCCTGGGTGTCACTGCTGTGCTTAGTCATTTAAAATCCAAAGGGTCTGATTGTGTGATCCGAGGAGCACGGGGCCTCCAGGGTCTGCTGGAGAGGCTTATTTTAGCCTTCTTCTTCAAGTGACGAGACAGAAGGACCATCTGTCAAACACAAGCTGGGTCAGTGGATTTAATGAGCTGCCAATACTTCCTTGGGAGTCTCAGTGTTCTTCCCCTTTTCGTCAGACAACAAAATGTAAGCAACACATATCTGGTCCATGTAAGAGAGACATTAGCGCAACATGTCATAGAATGTAAAGTTTTTATTTCCTTATAGTTTCTTTTTTTAAATAAACCATACCCATACATGTCAAACTCACCATCTTCAAAAATTGTAAAATTAACAGCTGGAAAAACAATCGCAGTGTAAACGGACAGAGACTGTAAACGGTTACTGGACACATCAGAATGAAGACCAGTACAATGGCAATGGTGCTGTAGAGTCAGTTTTATGAATTAACACTGGAGAATTCTGTTAGCGATCCGAAAACATCTCTACCAACAAGGCTGGAAACCGCCGAGACCGAGGATGTACCATCGCTCTCATGGGTCGGTGAAAGTTCTGTTACATTAAGGTCCAGAAACTGACTTGTTTCCCATGAGCACCAAGTTAACCAAGTTACCATGGATACACAAGGATACACAAGGACACACAGCTCTGATTGGTTGTGATGATGAAACATTCACCGTCACCCTGCTGAATGGGTGGTTCTCGACCTCTGTTCCCGACCTCTGAAACGTCGCCTACATTCCAGATTCTTCCTGTTTCTCTTAAATCATCAAGCTCACACTGTTTCGGAACATTCATCTCTTTAAAATGGAGTTTTAAAGAGATCCGTCAGTTTTCAGTTGACGGAATAAAGTAAAAGTAAAAGTTATACCAGTAAGTCTACATCACCAACTCAGACTTAGAACAGAGCATCGTCTACATACGGATTCATACATAGACCCACCAACACAAAATGATACGAATGTGAGCAGCAGTACGTCGTTTGGAAGGAGCGCAGGGTTCATCTACATAAACACATATGTAGAGTCAATTGTGGTTCTACCGGATTTCAAAGGAACTATACTCCTGCTTCCTGCTTGGTCCAAATTAGACGTGTACGTCAAATAACGTAGAAAATAAAAAATATACGTACAGTTTAGGTACATTTGTGAATAATGTAAATAAAAGGAAACCTAAGAATGTGTATAGATCCGGGAAGAACGATGATATTTTGTTTGTTAAATTAGATTCATTACAACAGTGTGCATGTTGTACCTTCGTTATTTGGATCGATTATTCGCCTTCCTCAACAAATACAAAAAGCTTATTTCTGAAAGTGTAAAACAATCTAAACAAGCCGTCGATATTCCACCGTACATTTAAAGTCGGATCGTCCAGCATTAGTTGGATTATATCGATAAGTTAAGTGCGGGATTCATTCACATTTGTAGAAAAATGTAGAAAATAGCAAGAAAACTAAAAAAACAAAACAATGGTCCCAGTAACTCCACCCATCACGTCCCCGTTGGCAGTCGCTGTTTTTCATAACAAACCCTCTTTGTTACAAACTTCTTTTGGGTTATTCCATACAAAAATAAATCATGTACTTTAGCTTCTTTTAAATATAAAAAGTTGGAAATACAAGAGTCTTTCATTCACGTAGAAACTGAGAAAATCAAGGCAACTCGTCTCCTTCGCCACGCTGAGGTCTCTGTTGATTGGTTGTTATCAAGGCACACATGACTCCGCCACAGTCCACTTTGTATCGCAGTGCAAAAACCGTGAAAACACTGAGTTCCTCGCCGTCAGATGGGCTGGAGCGGCGGCTGCTGCTTCACCACCTGAACAGAGAGCCGAGAAGAACAACGTGTCAGAGAGAGATCTTCAGCAGAAGAGCGGAGAGTAAGAGAAACGAGTAAAGAGTATGATCAGGGAACCTCCCACCGTCACCAGGTTCTGTGGAAATAAGTGTCAACAGTAAATGGAATCAGGTTTCTCCAAACTTCATTAGAGTGGTGAGAATTAAACGTGACAGGAAGTTGATTTAAAAAGAACAAACGGCGAACGAAGAATTGATTCGAATTTTTTGTTTAAACGATTCAAGAGTCACAAAATCAAGAAGCTCTGAGGTCATTTCCTTTCAGGCTCAGACAGAAGATTAGCAGTACCACCACCATCAACCCCATTCAACCCATCTGGTGCTTGATTCAAGTGAAGCTGGTGAATTTGCAGCAGTGAGTCCAGCAGCAGATTGTTTTCCCGCCAGTAGGGGGAGCTGTTTCACTCAGATCGCATTAGAACAGATGACGTGGATTTTAAACCCACAGGAAGCTGCTGGACGCACCGTCACAGATTCACTACAGACATTACTCCATAACTAAATCAGTTCTTGTTTGTTCGAGTCAGTTCTCTACTCACAGGACAGTAGTGTTGGAACGCGGCCCTATCTCAACAACAGACTAGACTGTAGGAGAGGAGACAAGGTGAACAGGTGAGTATTGGAATGCAGCCCGCTGTCTGCTAACTGGTCGGATTGGGAGCTCTGAGCCAGCGCACTGAGGCGTCACCGGTGATCGGCGCGTACCTTCTGCTGCGTGGTCATCCAGCTGCGGATGGTCGGCACGAGGACGGAGCCGAGCAGGATCTGAGCCGGGTGGTAGATCAACAGGGGAACGGAGATCAGGGAGAGGTGCTCGTAGCCCTCGAACACGATCTTCAGCATGGGGATCCCTGGACACGGGTCAAACACAAGATCATATTAAACATCTGGATCGTAGACAGCTCCCAAAAGTGAAACCAAATCATCCGGATCGCCCCCTGGTGACTGGCTACAGTACAACACATAAACCTGGCCTCCTCCATGTTAGC
Source organism: Reinhardtius hippoglossoides (assembly GCA_006182925.3). Classification (NCBI taxonomy): domain Eukaryota; kingdom Metazoa; phylum Chordata; class Actinopteri; order Pleuronectiformes; family Pleuronectidae; genus Reinhardtius; species Reinhardtius hippoglossoides. The sequence goes on from CM031692.1 coordinate 12,789,232, forward strand.
AGATGGGACATGGACCAAAGTAAAAAAAAGTCAAAGTAGACGTTAATTACAACTGATGTTGTTCATGTTTCTGATCAGTTTGGTTTTAATTTGTGTGTGTGTGTGTGTGTGTGTGTGTGTGTGTGTGTGTGTGTGTGTGTGTGTGTGTGTGTGTGTGTGTGTGTGTGTGTGTGTGTGTGTGTGTGTGTGTGTGTGTGTTTACCCAGGGTCAATGATTTGTGTGTGGAGCAGAAGATGATGGCGACAGTGTCTGCAGGAGTGAATCCTGAACCCGCCCTGAAAAGAAACAAACACGAGTCAGATTCTTTTTCACACCCTCCATCCTTACACTGGTAGTTCCCTTCAATCTCTCATTTTCTCCCAGGAAGGAGTGGGGAGAAAACAGAAGGACAAGTGAAGGAGGATGAGAGGATGAAAAACAGAGGAGGAGACTCACCGCTAGAAAAGGTGAACGTCAGCAGCATGAAGCTGAGCTGGATGGAGAAAACTGTGGAGAACAAGAAAAAGATTTTGCCGTGTCAATAGGTGGTTACACGATATCTGGAATAACATTTTAAATTAAACCAGTTTTCGCAGTCGTCCACTGACATCAACAGTCCCACAGAGATCAGGGAACATTTGGTTTATTTAGCTTTGTCTAAAGTCTCAAGACAAGTGGCTGGTGTGAACATCCTCACAGGCTGATGGTCTGTCACCCCCTGGTGGCAACAACTGGAACATGCTAGACACAAGTCTTTTCTTCCTTAAGGAAACTGTGTGTAGAAGGTGACAGGGTTATATTTCGTGTCCAGTGACCTCCTCATTACCTACAGACAGACAACCTGGAAACATAATAACTCCGGCCTCTGCCTGTCGCTGCCACTGAGGCACAGCACCAGAGAAACCTGTTCATTAGAGAGAACCGGACTCTAAGCTGAGTTCTCTCTCTTATTTTATCCCTGAACTTAGATGAATAAAATCTAATGAAGCTGGATCTTATTTTATTTTGTTAGATTATTTAAATCTTGAATATCTCCTGCAAGTTTCCAGCTTTGTCAACATGTCTTGGCCTTATCGTGTTTCCGTGGAGACGTGCTGTGAGTGACAGGCGCTGGTACTGACTGATGAGGACGACCAGCAGCAGACTGGTGGGGTCCAGCTCGATGTTGGGGTTACTGAACGTGTCACAGAACGTGGTGTAGATGATCATGAGGAGGACGGCGCTGCTGACGACACCGAACGGAGGCTTCTTCCTCTCCAGAAACTCCCTGAGGAACCGTCGACACACCTGAACACACACACACACACCAGAGAGACGTTCAGGCCGAGACCAACACTGTACAACTAACTACAACACACCACACACACACACAAACAAACTCTTACCTGACCCAGGACCAGCGGCACCACAACCGTCATGAAGAGCTGAGAGAAGATGGAGGAGAAGGGAACGGACGATGAAGATCCAAGCTGCAGGAGGAGGAAGAGGAGAAGGAGAAGAACCATGAGAGAGATAAAGACAATCCAACGCAAACACACGGTAGGAATGACATCATCACGAGTCTTTTGCAGACGTATCAGTGTTTGTTTGCTGATATGAAAAATATATAATACACTAAAAATTATGTTAATTTTCTTGATTGTAGTTCAACATATTTGTCTGTTACAGTTTAAAATATCAAACCTTGATTGGATTTCTTTATCATAATGAAGTCTGAGAATCACCAATGACTTTTTAAAATATATAGATGGGTCAGTATATTGCTATCGGAATAATTGGTACTGGTCCCAAACATCTGGACGACTCTATATAAATGATGATATCATAATGTCTATCTGAGATGTTTTGGATTCATTTCTGGAGGAAGTGGAGACCTTCATCTTTACAGTGTCGGACTTACAAAGAGCAGCAGCAGCACTGGAGTCACCACGATTCCCTGCAGAACCAAACCACACAGTTACATCCTGAACCAACGTTCATTCATAATTCACAGTCCGACCCTGAAAGCATCTCACCAAGAAGCTCCCGAACGCTGAGTTGAAGATGGCGGCCGCCTGGAGACAGACACACACACACACACACATACGATCAGTTACCATGTCAACACGCTGCTCATTGCTCTTCAGCATCACACCATCCGTCAAACACTGGAGGACAATAACCTGCGAACATGTGAGCGTGTTACCTCGTTGCCTCCGACCGCCTTGGTGAGAATAACGGCGGATGACACCGGAGGGGGCATGCAGCTCACCGTCTGTAACCTAGGCAACCACGACAGCAGGATGAAGAGGAGGACGAGCACGGAAAAGAGAAAGGCGAGGAACAATCAATTCCCACCCGTCGTTCAAAAGGTCAAAGGTGAGACACATTTAGAACGATGTAATCACATTAGAAAAGTGATCATAGGGAGTTAACCTCCCCTCGCAGTAGGACCTTTTCAAAATAAAATGCAGTTTACACATTAAACTCTTTGTTACCATATAAATCACATGAACGCAGCTCAGTGGGATTATTAGACATCAAATTTAACTTTTGAATCATCAGGTGGTTCCTCCTGTCTAATTATCTGTTTGATTTCAGAGCGCCCCCATGTGGTGAGGAGGGTGAAAGACAGCTTTAAAAGCCATTCATTCAGGCTGTACACACACACACACACGCACACACACACGGCCTTTCAGTCTGTAAATAGCTCGCCCTTCAGGTACAGTGAGGAAGGGACGTGAACAAAGGGTTGCATTCATAGACCCACTCTTCCTACCCTCTGAGCAGCCATTGGTCGATGGAGGTGAGCCCCAGCACTTGGAGCAGCAGCCACATGGCCAGCGGGAAGAAGACCAGCGTGAACGACTGCACGAAGAGGTGGAGGCGAACGTGAAGCAGCGCGCTCGTCAACTCCTGCAGAGACAGAAAAGGAAACACTCATTCAGATTTTTATTACTCACGTGACATGAGGGAAAGTGGCGAGCTGGTGTCAGTCGCTGTCTCACCTCAGTTTTCAGCGACAGGCCGCTGTTGAAGAAGATGAGCGAGACGGCGACGTAGGCGATGGTGACCTCTGGCTTCAGTGGACCTGAGAGAGAGAGAGAGAACAGAAAACAAGTTTATTTTTGGTTTGCGGACAAAACAAGATGTGAGGAGGCCATCGTGGGTTTTGGGAAACATAAATTTACCATTTCATGGACCAAACAAGTCTTCGATTAACAAAGAAAACAATTGTTGATCGCATTCCTTATGTAAAAATTAAATAAGACTAATAATAATGTTGAAAACCTGGCCCTTATTTTAGTTTCTGTCTTGTGATAAAGAGTTTAAAGAGATTAAACTGAAGCAGTTGTGTCTTCTGCAGTTTAAAGCTGCAGTTTCCCAGAGCACCTGAATGCAGCACAGTAGCAGAGTTTATCTAATCTCCAGGTCGACATGTGAAGGTGTGAACGAGGCCTCTTATCACTTTAGGTCACGACCCAAATGTTGATTTATCAGCTTTCGCTCTTCTTTACTTAACAGCAGCAGGTATATGGGCCCCTGGGGACCCTGGTGAAGTTAGTTTGAGGTTGGGTATTACACAGGGCTTTCACTTGGGGACCATGAATAAGAATAATACCTGCATTGTTTTAAATAGCTTTTCATAGCTTCATGTGATCCACTGACTCCAAACCAGTGCTGAACTGTATTATTACCCTTGATGAGCACAGCTGTCCTAGTAGATGGTATCAGTCCTGATCCTGAACCGTTGGTGGAGCTCAGTGGCTAAAGGTGTAACCGCCCAATTAAACCAGCATTACCAGGCAATAATAAACCCTGAATTTGACAGGAAGCCGGTGACGAGAGATCAGTGCTGGTTTAATGTGACCAGACTTAATGTTTCCACTCATTGGTTTGGAGTCAGAGCGTCACGTGACACGGAAGCTGTCAGAATCAATTATCTCTAATTGAAGTATTAATGTCCAATGAGCAACATCCAACCTGACACCAACTTCCCCGCTTCCGGTGAGTCACACCAGGTCCAACCATGGAACTCAGCCCAGCGAGGGGGCGCGCACACGGGAGCGCGGAGCAGTGTGTTTACATTAGTGCTGATGAATGCAACGTGTCACCACACACCTACACACATACACACATACTTTAATAACGAACTGCAGTTTTAAAATCCCGCTATTTTACAGTGTCCTCCCTTTTACACGAACATTACCGTGTAGTGTGTCATTCATTTTTACATAATCTCCGACAGTAGGACCCAACCTTTAATTCGGCATAACTCACGTACACGAGATCACGTGTATTTACCGTGTTGCATACGGATTCCGCCGCACCCCCTCGTGTCCGCGGACAGAAACAGAGTCAAAGTTGTGACTTTATTTCCACTGAAACGCAGATTTAATAATCATTCACCTGCCGATTTATTCAGAAACTGTCACCGGTTGGTTCGAAGTGTAAAGTTTGTCTTTGTTCGAAACTTTAACTCTGATCCTGGTGGTTCTGAGTGACTGCGGTGAACTTCCCGAGCTCCGGTTCTCAAACTCCGAGCCTCTCACCTCCTCTCACGCCGAAGCTGGGCTGCAGTTTGGCGGATAAGATCACCACCACGATCCCGATGATGAACCATTCCTTCCGGACCCTCGCCAGGAGGCCCATGTTTCAGCCCCCGGGCTCCAGCTGATCACCCCGGCGTCCCCCGTCACTCCAGCCGGACCCGAGGCTCCGCAGCTCCGCAAGCTTCTGCTGCTGCTCCGGAGGATGTTCCGTCAGCGGGACATCCGGAGCTGCTTCCGGTCACATGGTCCGCAGCTCCACCGTAACGACTGGAGCAAAGGGTAACTATATTCAGTTACCGTAATGTAGGTAAAACCAACACAGGTACAAAGTAGGTTTTTCTTTTTAAGAAGTTTAATCTTTTCTAAAACTCTTCAGATCAGATTCCAACGTTTAATGATGTTATATTTTTATCTTAAGGGAATCTTTCTTTTAAATTCTACGTGAAGTGTCTGAGTTTCTTGACAAGAGCTACGCAAATTAAATGTATTATTATTATGATTGTTTTATTATATTAAAGGAGGGTTAGTTTGACAAAATTGTAAAAACTGAATACAATCATAGACAATTGAATAGGGTTGTTAATAGTTAAAAACGATCTGATGATAATGTTGAATAAAACCAACAGCTGTAGAACTTTGTCACTAATGGTACAGAATAGTTCACACCTCGTCTGCATTAGTCATTTATTTGACATTTAACAAACAAATGAGATTATATGAAACACATTAAAAGTGAATAATACAAATAATGTATCAAACAGCTTTGTCTGTTATGTTTATGTGCAGTAAAATGTTCATCTTCATTTCTTACACTGTCAAAGGAATAAAGGAGAATGTTTTGGTTTTGTTTGTCTTCACCGGCCTCGTTAACAAGCTCCTGACTTCCTCTCATCTCTTGCCAGCAGCCGTCACTGGGCTGCGGGCGAGGCCGACTCCACGTCAGCACTGTACTTCCTGGACTGAGCACGAGCGCAGCCCAGCAACACCTAAGGGAGGAGACGGAAGAGGAACAGGTGTGAATGTGTATGAGGATGTTTGCTGGGAAACAGATGTTGGGTAAACCATCTTATCTTTTGTGCAATCTCGCAACAAACAACCAAACAAAGAAGTGGACGTGTG
>CM031692.1:12797362-12834862 GCA_006182925.3 Reinhardtius hippoglossoides
GGCCCGGCTCAGGTGCAGCCTCACCGTCTCCAGCTTCTCTCGCTGTTCCTCCAGCGGAACCTTAGGCTGGAGAGCAGAGCCCGGTTCAGCCGCCCTGCGGTCCTGGTCCGACCGCAGCAGAGAGAAGAGCTCGGAGAACGACCTGCGAGAGAGAGAGAGGGAGGGAGGAGAGAGCTGCAGCGGAGACAACAACAATTCTCCTCTAGTCTTGATTACCACAACATTCTCTATCTGTGCCTTTACCAACAATGAAACTCCCTCTTGAGTCTGAGTGTGGGTGGATTTACCTGTGGTGACCTTCTTGGAGCATCTGCACACAGATGTTCTGTTTCAGACTGTTTCTGAACCTGGAGACGTTCCAATGGACACAGATGAGAACAACATATCACAGCATCACAGTCAAACATCAACGAAGTGAAACTAAAACTTCAACTGGAACTCACTGGGAAATTCTTCTTTGGACGCGACTTGAGCCGATTCATCCGATACCGACTCCTTCATCCTGCTGACCACACACGCACGCACACGCGCACGCGCGCACACACGCACGCGCGCACCGCACACACACACACACACACACACACACACACACCAGACTTTGAGGAATGTCGGTGCTGTTGCATGTTATTTCCTGGTAAACACATAAACACACCTGGGCCGAGCACTTCAGCAGCGTTCATCTTCACCTGTCAATCAAACTAATGGAGACAGACACCCAGCAGACACACAATCTGTGTATCTGACGACAATTACAATTTTCTTTCCTTTTGTATTTAACTTTAATAACCATGAAGGCAGCATTTTACAAAACCCACAACCTTTCATTTGTTGTTAAATTTGCAGGTTTTGTTTCTTTGTTATGATTAATATAGTTTTGTTACTACTGCAATCAAATAAGAATCAAGTAATGATTGTAAAGGCCTAGCTAAATATGGCTAAAGCCTAGCTAACACCTAGCTAAAGCCAAGCTAACACCTAGCTAAAGCCAAGCTAACACCTAGCTAACACCTAGCTAACACCTAGCTAAAGCCAAGCTAACCCTAGCTAACACCTAGCTAAAGTTAGCAAACGTTTCTATAACTCACCTCATTCAAAATTCACAGTTTCTTTGTCGCTGTTAGTAAAAACAGTTTAAACGCGTGTGTTTTCCTTTACGTTCAGTTTAAAGTTGTAAAACAAACAAACAACAGAAACTTTACCGCAGCTGAAAGCAAAACTTCCGGTGTCCGACAGGCTTCACCGTCACCATGGCAACAGTGCACGGGCCGCATTCCAGCACTGAGCGCAGATGAACTGGTTCCTGGTTCCTGGTTCCTGGTTCCATTCAGAAACAACTCGACCTGGTTTCTCCTCCTTTAACTGAGATAAAAACACAATCAAACCTTTTAGAGTCTACACTTTGTTAAGTTATTAATAAATGTATAATTATTCTACCATTTGTCAAGGGGCTATGCATGTATCATTCCCTTTATGTCCACATGTGCTGTATGCAACAGTCCTCGCTTTTATTGTTAGTTTATAGTAGTTTTATGTTGAATATTCAGCATTTGAACATTGTTCATATTTAATATTAAAAGTTGTTCCTCACTCACGTCAGTTCACATCTTTAAAAAAAAACATTGTCTTGATTTTAACACCACGAATGGGTCTAAATGTCAAAAACAACCTGAAAATCAATTCTAAAATGGAGCCTAGTGAGGAGAATCGATATTTAAATCGTACTCGGGTAGAAGAAAATGATTCACAAACACAATAATCCAGCATCTGCAGGAGAAATAAGATTTCCTGCCTCACGTTTCTCTTCAGATGTTGGAGGAACTCTTTTCCATCTCACCACAGCAGTGACGGAAACTTTGTGGTGATGGAATCAAAGAGCTTCTAGTAAAGTTCCATGTTGGTGGTGGAGATCTGCCGCAGCTGTTTCCTGTCTGAGAATCTGCTTCTGGTTGGACTCGTTTGTTCTTCAGCTTCATTTGTTCATTAACCAGCGTCGCTCGTGAAAAGCGAGAAGTGAACCGTGTCTTATTTTTCTTACACTTGTGGCGACGAATAACATAAAGTTACACTTTAAAGTGTTTAACAAGTATTTACACTTACAACATTTATCTTTTTCCTCTGTGTAATTAAGTCAGGAAACAGTCAAATAAATGTAATTTAATTAACAAAATGATCTTATTCCCTTTTTCTTTGTCTCTGTTGCTTCTTCAAACGTTCTCATCTGGCACCAGATTCAATGTGACAGTAACACGCACTGATAATAAACAAGCTAAAGTCATTTAAACAGTATTTTATTGCATCTGTTTGAAATTGTATTCAATTTGACATTTTTTAAATATTTGAAATATTTTTTGTATCCCCTTTTATTGACTCTTTGCTTCTATTTATTATATATTTTCAATGAAGGATTTTCCCACATTTAGATTTTTTCCCACGGCGTTGGAGGAAAACTCAACGCGGTAAAAGTAAGATCCTGCATGGTACAAGTCACGTAGAGCCTTCATTTGTTTATCTCTGCGTTTACAGTCACTAACAACACACACACACACACACACACACACACCACACACACTCACACAGTGGAATATCTGTAGTCAGGTCACTGCAGCCTCACAGCAACACACAGATACAGATGTGTAAACAGATGAGTAAACACAAACGGACATTGCCCACTCAGGGAGAACAGGCTGCGTGGCGCTGACAGTTGTTTAAACCTCGATCACGTATCCTGAAGACGAGTCTGACTCCGACATTCAGACGCACATTTCATTTAAAGTCTCCCATTTAACCTGATTCCCATCTGAAGCCAGAGAAAAGCCACACAGACACTAGGAGTGTGGCACCTTTCTCACATGAAAGAAAAACAAATACTTCCCTGTACGTCTGAGAAACTCCTCGCAACAGATTTAATTCCTCGTTGTTTCAATCAGGAACAAGTACAGTAAAAAGGCTTCAGACACAAACGTGAAACTCTCGGAGTAATAAACTGAGTCTGGCTTCACTTTGTGTTCAAACACTCCAGTGAAGGGAATTTGTCTTAGACGCAGGAACTAATTTTATTGTTTGACTGTTTCCACAACATCGTTTCATCAGGGAAGTCTAAAAGGGAAAATTGTTTTAAAACACGTCTTGGTCTCTTACTGTGTGTGTGTGTGTGTGTGTGTGTGTGTGTGTGTGTGTGTGTGTGTGTGTGTGTGTGTGTGTGTGTGTGTGTGTGTTTATGAGTTGTTCCACTATAACAGATTGAAAGAGGAGACGAGTCGTAAACTGTGGAATCGTTTTCTTCAAACAACGTCTGCGTCATTTTCAAAATCTCCACTAAATGTTTATTGTTTCCCTTTTGTTTTTTTTTATTTTGTCAAGTTTAATTTTCTATGGAAGCCCATTTTTATTATATCATCTCCAAATCTTATCTTTTTATTATAATTTTATATCTTATCACTGTGATTTTGACCTCATAATTTTGACCTTTTATAATTTAGATTCAGCATCGAGTCAGTTTGAGGTTTTTTATTCCCTCACTGGTGAAAATTGTCTCCATACTCATCAGCCTTTATTATTTTTCGTTAATATTCAATGTATTTAAATTTAAAATGTTCTTCTAATTCTCTTCGTCTTCTCTCTCGTGTGTCCAGACATTTAGAAACTTTCTTTTTTTAAAGTGCAACATGAATAATTTTATGATATGTACTTTCATCGTAAACTTAACTTATATTATTATTATTATCATTGGAAGCAGGAGGACAGAGGAGAAGAGGAGACGAGGAGGAAACAGGAGAGGAGGTGAAGGGGAGACACTATCAGGGGGAGGAACGAGGAGAGAAGGGGCGATCAGAGAGAGAGAGAGAGAGAGAGGAGAGAGAGAGAGAGAGAGAGAGAGAGAGAGAGAGAGAGAGAGAGAAAGTTAAAACTCGGCTCCGTCACTTCGACCTCTTTAGTTTGGTCTCAGCCGGACTCACTCCTCTCTTCTTCTGTTCTTCTTGTTCACACTGAAGAAAAATGATTTTAATTTAACAACAAGTTCCAGAGGGAGACAGAGAAACACCAACAGGTGAGAGTCATCAATTATAACATGTACATTTCTATTATTTTTATTTAATTTTGAAAGGTTTATTCATTAATTGTAGTTTTACAATGAGCACAACGTCAATGTCATTTGTTATGATCTTATTCAGGTAGAGTTAATCAGAACATGCTGTTTGTCTAGATCTGGATAATATGAGAATATCGGTGTCCATGTTGTTTAGAGCTCGTTTCCACGGCTCCACAGTTAATAGATGTTAAACGGTTTCTCCTGAGATTTATTTTATAACAAACCAACCACCTGTTTACTTTGTTTGTCTCAGATTCCAGAATCATCCAACTTCATCTCATAACCACCAACAACGTTTAGAACTTCTAGATTTTACTCTGTGGCTGATTGTGGAGTTACAGTCGTGGGCTTCTAGAAAAGGTTCAGTCGTAGAATCAGTTCTGAGGCTACAGCCAGTTCTGATAACTCTTCAGTCTCTAGAAAGTGGTTCAGGAGTCGCAGCAGGATCCAGGATGTGTTCAGGTGGATCAGAACCGGGTTCTGGAATTGGACCCAGATTCAGTTCCAGATCTACATCCAAGCCCTGGGTGTTTATCGCACAGCTGATTGTCTGGTGCTTGGTGTTCGCTCCTCCAGTTGGTTGCCACAGTAACTTCTCATCTCTATCAGAGGTGATGAGGTCGGGCCTGTCTGATTTCCACAACACCGACTCACCCCTGCGACCCGGAGCAGAGAATCAGATCCAGACCCCAGAGCGAGACCCACGTCTGGTGCAAGAGACCGTGAACAAGCCTCTGGTATCTCTGGACTCCCACAAGCCGAAGCACTCGAGCAAGTTGAGACACAAGCACGACAGAAATCCTCACCTGGCGTCCACCAACTCCTCATGTGGGCCCCTCGCGAGCTCCCAGCGTCGCCCCCTAGATGCATCCATGTGACGTCAATAAACGTGGCCTTCAAGTACATCAACACGGTGATTTCCTGCGTGATCTTTGCTGTGGGATCATTGGAAACGCCACCCTGCTGAGGATCATCTGCCAAAACAAAAGCATGAGGAACGGACCCAACGCTCTGATCGCCAGCCTGGCCCTGGGAGACCTGATCTACATCGCCATCGACATCCCCATCAACATCTACAAGGTTTAGTGTGTTGTCTGTTCTCATGACACGTGGCAGCTTCTCACAACTTGGTTTAGCAGATATTAAATAATCAACATTTCTACGCTGAAAAGATTTATAAAGTTCATTTGACGAGTAAATTTGAGTAATGAAAATATAATTGCTAAGAAGCTCGTTGCATTCAGCTTCCTGTGTTATCAGTGTGTGTGTTGTGTGTCTCAGGCAGGAAGCCGAGTGTCACACTGACACGGAACGGAAATAGATGAGATAACGCTCCGCACACACTCTGAAACTGTGATAATCCGTTAAAGCCGTGTGTGTGTGTGTGTGTGTGTGTGTGTGTGTGTGTGTGTGTGTGTGTGTGTGTGTGTGTGTGTGTGTGTGTGTGTGTGTGTGTATGTGCAGCTCCTGGTGATGCGGTGGCCTTTTGCCGACAGTGTGTTCGGCCTCTTCCTCTGCAAACTGCTCCCCTTCCTGCAGAAAGCTTCGGTCGGCATCACCGTCCTCAACCTGTGTGCGCTAAGTGTGGACAGGTAACGTACACACCAACGTCTGAGGACCCTCACCGATGATTCCCCCCCCCCAATATCTCTATTAAAGAGTGTGTTTTTTCAGTTTGAGAGCAGGATTTATTGATCTCACCTTCAGATTTTGGCAAAGCTTTCACTCTAAACTCTGCTCTTGCACTCAAACAGCTGGTGCTTACACTCAGATTCTCCAGCTTCAGCTCTTCTCTCCTTCTCTTCTCATAAAGACTGAAATCAGATATAATCATTAGTACTAATAACAACAATTATACGTCTGCGTGGCTGAAAGAATGATCAATGGTTTGAAAAGTTCCGGTTGTTGTCCCCAGGTATCGTGCGGTGGTGTCCTGGTCGCGGGTACAGGGCACGGTGTTCCCATGGTAACAGCGGTGGAGATAGTGGCGATCTGGGTGCTGTCCCTTGTGCTCGCCGTGCCGGAGGCGGTCGGCTTCAACATGGTCAACTTCGACTACAACAACGTCACCATTACGACCTGCATGCTGGAACCCAGGACGCCTTTTCTGGCTGATGGTGATGTGTTGCGTGTGTGTTTTTGCACGTGTGTTTGTGCATGTGTTTGCCAGCGACAGTAAAAATTATCTGCACTCTTAAAAACAGGTTTGTCAGAAGTAAGAGTTTAAGATATTTTTTTGGGAGTTTAGATGTAAAATGGAATTTCCAGGCCTGAAAATTCAACAACAATATCAACTTGTTAACTCAGTTATATAATATAATATTTCATGGGTGAAGAATAAAACCGGCTGGAGGGTTTGATCCTGGTTGGTTCAGGGCGAGGTCTCTTTAGATCACACAGTTTATAACATCATTTCCTGTTTACGACTGAAGTCAACAAACTGCGTCCAGGCCCTGGAAACTGAGCCCGGTCAGCTGACCTGCCATCAGGCTTTATTCATTAGAACTGGACCTTTCAAAACATTTGGACCACACCCACTTGAGTCTGAGGAGACTTTTCTCTCCACAGACTCAAGTGGGAACTGTCGGTTTCTCTGTGATGTTAAGGTCTCGACCTGAATATGTAGAGTAAAGAATGTGAGACCTGATCTATCTTGATTCTGAGTTGTGTTACCTCCTCCATGTTGTTAAAGTGTGTGTTTCTGTTTGCTCCAGTTCTACCGGGAAGCGAAGGACTGGTGGTTGTTTGGTTTCTACTTCTGCGTCCCTCTCATCTGTTCCGTGGTTTTCTACGGCCTGATGACCTCCGAGATGCTCCGACACCAGAAAGGAAGTCTGAAAGTCTCACTGAGCGAACACCTCAAACAGGTACACACACAAGTACACACACAAGTACACAAGCATGCACACAAACATATACACAGCTTCCATTGCTAGAAACATCATCAAGACTTCCACTTGAAAAATGTGCAACACAAGAACATCAACAGCAGTTTATGTAAAACCAAAAACACAGTTGCATCATCTGCAAAGACATTAACTTTAAATCTGTAAAAAAAAAAAAAAATACAGAGGTAAATGACGTCATGTCCTCTTTCTTTTTTTTAAACTTAAATTTAGTTTCAACATTTCCACCCCCATCAGCTCTTGTGGTTTTAATACCGAGGACTTTTGGTTCGTCAGTACCAGTAAAAACAAAGTGAAGCATAATGAAGTCGGACATTTCAGATCCACTTTCTCTCTCCAGCGCAGAGAAGTAGCGAAAGCAGTTTTCTGTCTGGTGCTGATCTTCGCTCTGTGCTGGTTCCCGCTGCATCTGAGTCGACTGCTGAAAAAAACCATCTATAGATCCCATGATGCTCGTCGCTGTGACTTCTAAAGTAGGTGACCGTATTATTGACCATGTAGTTCTACCTCTTTGCTCTTCTGGCCCTTGTGAAGAGTGGTTACATGTCATGTGCTCTTCTTCTGTGGCTCTAGTTTCCTGTTGGTGTTGGACTACTTCAGCATCAACCTGGCCACCATCAACTCCTGCATCAATCCCATCATCCTCTTCTTCGTCTCCAAGAAGTTCAAAAACTGCTTCAAGGTAAAAACTGAGTTTGTGTTTGTGTGGTTCTGATGACGGTAAACGTCCATGCAGCTGAGACAGAGTGACATCAGGGCGGGGTCACGGGGTCACGGGGTCAAAGGGGCATGAGACATCGATAACATGAGATAACAGAGTGAGAGGGAGACAAGGAGGCACAGACTGAAAGACACTATCATGTGTTGTGGGAGTTAAAATACCTCAGGGAAAGAGATCCTCGACCTTTGACTTGTGGGAAGTGAGCAGGGACATTGGTTTAAAGGGGCACTCCACCGACATCAAAGGAGATACTTCACTTTTTAACCACTCGTGAGTCGTCTGGCTGCGATTCCTCATCACGCCCCTTTAACAAAACCAGGTCGAACGAGAGCCCGACATTTCCTACATGCGCTGAAGGGGTGGACCAATCACAGAAGAGTGGACCAGCTGGCCAATCAGAGCAGACTTTATCAGAAAGAAGGTCTTAAAGAGACAGGAGCTAAAACCAAGTGTTTGAGACAGAGGCTGAAAAGAGGAGGTGCAGCGATGGACGGTTTGAGGACAGTGACGTGTTCGTAGTATTTTCTGTAACCAACCTTTTACATCATGTGACCAGTGTACATGTCATGTGATGTTTGTTTTCAGGTGTGTTAGGAGATCCTTATGGTTTTGTGTGTATCAGTGCGGAAGTAGCCTGTGTTTGAATGTATTCACAGGAGAGTTGCATTATGGGAAATGTAGGCCACATCATTTATGGATCTGTACTATTAGGGACCAAAATTCCTTTTTTTTTTTTTCGATATTAAGTTACTTTTTTCTTGAATCTCTCAACTTTATTGAAGTAAACAAATTTAAATCGCTGGAGTTCCCCTTTAATCCGACTCCCCCCCTGTCTCTCCGCCCCCCCCGCCCCCCCACCCCACCCCTCTGTCTCCAGTCCTGTCTGTGTTGTTGTTTTTATTCTGGCCCTTTCTCTAACAGCTTGATGCCTCTCCACCCTGGGACGAGTCTGCAGTACAAACACCCTGAACACTGAGCGCGAGCAGACGTCCAACACCCGCACTGACGGACACATCCGGCCTCTAATGTTCATTATTAGTCTTTTCATCATAATTCTATATTAATATATTATGAACTATATGGTCAAAAGTATGTGGACACCTCTGTTCACATGCTTTCTCGCAGTTTGTGATCGGAGGCAGTTTTTTTAGGGGGGGGGGGGGGGGTACCGATGAAGTGAAACCTAATGTTTTCAGCTTGCAGTGATATTTGTGTTAAATTTTGTGACACTAGTCATGTATTTATTATAATGCACTAGCACCCCCCAGAGGCAGATTGAGTCATTACACCCACAACAGGAACCTGCTGAGTTGATAAATAACCGGTTAATGCTGATATTGATTATTGATTGAGTTTTACAAGTGGGACTAAAGAAGTATAAAGGTCAGAGGTCGACTGACGGAAATATTTAAAATGTGTATATGTAATATCATGAATTTTAAATGACCTTTGTGGGTCTGTTTGTTTTCTCAACTTTCATGTAAGTATTTATCAATAAAGTCATATTCTCAAAGATGTTCAGGTCTGTTTTGTGTTGCACGTGTGCGTTCATGTCTGAACCAATGAGCTAATGTAATTATTTCTTATGCTGACAGTGTGGAGATGGATGAAACAGCACTTTATAGAAAACAGGATTTATATATAATGTGAAAGATATAAATAATTGAAAACTAAATGATGCATTGGTTTGCTATTGGCAGGAAGTGGTATCAAATATCAAATCTGGCCTTTTTTCAGGCCCCTTCTCGAAATGACATTCCCAGAATGAATAGAGTAAATGTGTGCAGCTACAGACTCTATATGAAGAATCCCTGTGTCTATATAAAGGTGTAAACATCAGTGAGTCGGAGCGAATGAAAGTGAAATAGAGTGGATATGAAATCATGCAGATGTGTTTCCACATCACAACATCTGGACATCATCTGTGCCACATTTTTATGATATAATTAAATTTGGGCCTGTTTGTGGATCCAAACCAACACGTGACTGATGACGACAGAGATGATGCCCCTCCGTGCTGGTGACGCGGGGCACGAACACGGGATTCAGGGCATCAGAGTGAATGAGCATCTTCATCTCCAGCGGCGCGGTCCTCCTCCGCTTCTCAGGATTTATAACAATTTATAATTCAACATTTTATATATTAAAAACCTGTTTCCACTGTTTAGAAGATGAACGAGTTTATATCTAAATATATGTTTTGATCTGGTTTCTAACGAGTTGAATCACTGGGCTGATGCTGCGTGTTGACCTCACTGCACTTCATTAGGAATGATGAATAATGACCGATTCATTAATGTCAGAATAATGTATCAGGATGATGTTATATAATATAATAAATGTTATTGGATTCATTTCTCTTAATTTGGTCTTTTTTTCTTCATTAACTAGTATTTCTGTCTAAGTATAGAAGTCATCACGTGTCAAACCTGTTTTATAATCAGCCTAACGCGTCATATCGAAACTGAAAGTTAAAGTGAACCGAGGACATTTTGGACAAAGCGCGTTCAGCTGCCTCGCGTCAGGACAGATTCTGGAAATAAGAAGAAAAGCGTTTTTCTGACGTCAAAGTAAGTTCAGCTGTTCGTTAACGTGTTTGTGAACGTGTGTGTGTGTGTTTGTGTGTGTCTGTGTGTGTGCGTCTCCTCTGTGTGTGTGCGTCTCCTCCGTGTGTGTGTTTGTGTGTGTGTGTGTGTGTGCGTATTTCTTAGTGCGTCACTCTGCGGACGTGTTTACAAAGATCACAGCTGCTCAACTTCGTCGCAAAGCGAACTGAACGTACGACGTCACGAGGAATCTGGATTTATTCTTTGTTATTGTTTTGCAACGTGTCAAAGTCCGAGCCGTTGAATCGGATGTGGTAAAAAAAAAAAAGGTTCAGACTTTGACCACGTGACTGAGAAAAGAAAAAAACCGGATCATGAGGGGGGTGACTGTTCAGAGACAGTACCGTGCTGTCACCACAGGGGGCAGTAAAGACAGATAAAGAAACGTTTGAATATATTTTACATTCAGACAAATAAACAGCAAGAACTAAACTGAACCATATAAACAAACTACAGACACATTAAATAACACAAATAAATAAATAAAAATAAATAAACAGAACAGGGATTAATATAAAAAACAGTAAAAAAAATACAAAGGTACTCAAGTGAAAATATTAAAGTTGAGTTTTGATCTCGCAGACCAATTTAATGACGTAATGCAGCTAAAATAGTTAGAAATAACAATAAGCATGTTGTAAATTATTTTAAAAAGTATGAAGTAATCTGGGTCAGATCTGACATGAGACTTTATGAACTTTGGAGCCTTTGGAAACGTCTGTTTGTGTTTCAGCTGCAGAAATGAATAAAAAGAGGAAGTTGAGTGAATCCGCTGCGGCCTCCAGCTCTGAGTCATCAATCAGGTAAATATCATGACAGGAAAATGAGTAAAGAGCAGCGAAAGAGGTTTAGCAGCGCACAACTGTAACTTGCACATATTCACTTCATATGTTGGAAAATGTTGTGAAATCCTAAATGTTTTCCAGTGTCCAGTAGATTGAATTAAAGCCGGTCTGTCTCAATGCTGGGTTCACAGCTTGTTTTCGACTGTCCCCCAGTGCCATGGTTTTTCATTTGAGGGAAAACCGAACCTCCCAGTGACTTTCTAGCAAATGCTCAGTGCTCTATTGTTCTTCTTGTTATTGCTCAAGTCAATGATTCCCCTGAACTGTTTGTTTTGTCTTATTAATGCACGTATATGATGTATAGTTGGTGAGTGACTGACCACTCTCTCCCATTGTAGTTCACACACGACAACAGATGGGTCCCCGGGTCCCAGTGGAGTCTCCTGGAAGAGTGATGCATCCATGCACGTACCACCTAACATAGGAGCTGAGAGTCCTGAACGGTAACTCTTGAGTCACCACATTGAGTCTGGTTCTAGAGTTTTCTTCCAGTTAATGAGGGAGTTTTTTCTTCCACAGTCGCCAGAGCTGCTCATTGTGGGAACTGTTGGTTTCTCTATAAATGTTAAGGTCTTGACCTTCTATGTAAAGATAATGTATATTATGATTTGGTGCTATACAAATAAAAATGAATTGGAACGAGCAGTTAAGTAGCATAGGAAAGAACTTTGATTCCAGTGTCAAGGTTTTACCGTACGTCCACGATCAAGTGGACAGTCACAATTAGTGAGTAGCACACAGCAGCTAATGACCCGATATTTTTCTTAAATGAAGGTGGAGACCAAAGACAGAGCTCAAAGGAGATTCAGAGTTTAATCTCTCCTCTTGTAGTTCACAGATGACAACAGATGGGTCCCCGGATCCCGGTGGAGTCTCCTGGAAGAGTGATGCATCCATGCACGTACCACCTAACATAGGAGATGAGAGTCCTAAACGGTAATTCTACATTTAGTGTTTTTTAATTAAAGTACAGTATATCCTTAAATGGGCTTGGCCCAGCTGGACACAGGTTACGCTGTCTTTCTCAGTCATGCAATTAAATATCAATGCAGAAAATAAAAATGAATCATAGTGTTGGAAACCAAATAAAGCAAATCTGTCCTCTTGTAGTTCACACACGACAACAGATGGGTCCCTGGCTCCCGGTGGAGTCTCCTGGAAGAGTGATGCATCCATGCACGTACCACCTAACATAGGAGATGAGAGTCCTAAACGGTAATTCTACATTTAAAATGAATTCTGCGTCATGTCCAAACACAACTTTGAACAAAAACTGATTAAGAATTTATTTAAAAATAAAACTACTGCTGAAGGTATTTCAAGAAAACATGTTTAGTTTGAGTGAATACTTTGACCGATATTGTGCCATTTGTTGCACTGCTTACAGCCACATGACTGGGGAACCACCCAGCCTGTCAGACTGGGATGAGTTGGACTCCCCCGGTCCGACGTGTGGAACATCTCAAAGCCATAGAGATGATACCGGTAAGTTTGAATAAAGTCAAGTCACAAAGTCAGGATTTTGAGTTTGCTCGGGATCTCCCACAACTTAGCTAAAATGATCTGCTATTAATTTAACGGATATTATTGGAATTTGCAATAATTAATTTGTTTGTTACAGGGGTCCACCATCTCTTGAAAGCAAAAGACATTTTTAAAGCAGAAATGCAAAAAAAATATACCTTCACATCTGAAGGTACTGGTGACGATCAGGTTTCTTTGGACAACATCTACACAGAACTCTACATCAGCGCTGGAGAGAGCGGAGGGCAACAAGCAGAGCATGAGTTCAGTCAGCTGGAACGTAAATTGAAAATGCCTTCATTGTCTAAAGATACAGTGAACCTCAAGGATATATTCAGAGATTCGTCTGGCCAAGAGAAAACCCAAAGAATAGTTCTGACGAACGGCATGGCAGGGATCGGAAAGTCTTTTTCTGTGCAGAAATTCATCTACGACTGGGCCAAGGGGGATACAAACACAGATATTGATTTTGTTTTCTATTTTGCTTTCCGAGAGCTGAATTTGAGTACAGGTGAGAAAAGCTTGCACAAGCTCCTGACCGACTTCCACCCTGTACTCTGTAATTGGGAAAGTCCAGAGCTTTATGCCAAAACCAAGGTTGTAGTGATCCTGGACGGCTGGATGAAAGCAGACTCAAACTGGACTTTGAGAACTTTGAGAGGCAAACATCTCTGAGTAAAGAAACATCTCTGGGTAATCTCCTAGTAAACCTGATCCAGGGTAACCTTCTCCCGGATGCTAAAGTCTGGATAACTGCTCGTCCAGCAGCAGCCAGTCAGATCCCAGCAGAGTATGTCGACAGGGTGACAGAGATAAGAGGGTTCTATGATAAACAAAAAACTGAATATTTCAGGAGGAGATTTAGTCATGACCCGGATCTTGCTAAGAGGATCACTTCACATGTCCATTCTTCACAACATCTCCACATTATGTGCAAGATACCAATCTTCTGCTGGATTTCTGCCATATTATTCCAGGAAGTGTTTGCTGAAGACAAGAAAGCTGAAATTCCTCAAACTCTGACAGAGATGATGGCACATTACCTGTTTGCTCTGACAAAACGTAGAAACAGAAAATATAACAAGAAGCCTCAGGAAAACTTCCTGATAACCCAGAGAGAATTTCTTCTGAAACTCGGCAAGCTTGCGTTTGATCATCTGCAGAAGAACAGCCTCATTTTCTATGAGGAAGACCTGGAGGCCTATGGCATTGACATAAAAGAAGCATCTATCCACTCTGGATTTTGCACCACAGTTTTTAGGGAGGAAGATGTCTTTTCCCATAGAAAGGTTTTCTTCTTTGTTCATCTGACCATTCAGGAGTTCTTTGCAGCTCTCTACGTTTATGAGTGTTTCATGAACAAGAAAACAACAGAGCTCAAAGACTTCCTGAAACTGAAGGACAAAGAACAAACTTTACTTGAGCTTCTGAAAGTCACAGTTGAGATAGTGTTGGAGAAGAATAATGGCCACCTGGTCTTCTTCTTACGATTCCTCCTGGGCCTCATGGTTGAATCTAATCGGAGAGTCCTTCGGGGTCTCCTAACATTGCCGGACCCAAGCCAAGATACCAATAAGAAAATATTAACTTACCTGAAATCCCTCCGGAGAAAGACCATCTCTCCAGAAGGTAGCATCACCCTCTTCAGGGTCATGATTGAAATGAGAGAGCAGAAAGTCAAAGAAGAGATTGAGGAATATTTGAAGATAGAAGATGGTTCAAAACCTGAGCTGACTCCCCTGCACTGCTCGGCACTGGCCTACATGCTGCAGATATCGAAGAATGATCTGGATTTGTTGGACTTGAAGAGTTACAACACATCCGATGAGGGCAGAAAGAGGCTGATACCAGCAGTGAGGAGCAGCAAAAAGGCCATGTAAGTTTACTTATCATATGTAAGATAATCTGGTTTCAGTATTTCTTTCACTCCTGTGGAGTGTACGCTCATCTTCTTCTTTTATTTGTTTCACCAATGAGTTAGTTGGATATAAGTGGGACAGGGAGGACTTTCCTGTGTATATTCTTAATACTTATCTTATGTACGTCTCCCAAATCTTCTACTGTTGTACAACAGTATTTCCTAATCTTACAACCCTATTATCTACCCCTAGACTCGCATCCTGCAAAGTGACGGCCGAGTTGGTTGAACGTGTGGGCTTTGGTCTCACGTTTCCCTGGTCACCTCTGAGAGATCTGGACCTGAGCAACAATGACCTGAAAGATTCAGGAGTAGAGCTGCTCTGTGATGGTCTGAGGAGTCAAAACTGCAAACTGAAAAGACTGAGGTACACATTTGTGCAACAAACTGCACACACTCAGATATCGTAGTTTTTATCTATAGTTATATATTATAATGCCCTGTCTCACAATGTTAAAGAAGCATGAAATGGGCTTCATACACTCAGCTTCACTTCCTACCTTGGCTTAAACAATGTTATACTGAAAAGAACACCATTAAGAACATGTACCATCCGGTTACAGGAATAAACACCAAATAAAGGTTGATCTTCTTCACATCCATTCAGAGCTGCAAGAACTTGCTGATTAACTTAATTCTGTGTTGTCTCAGATTGTCAGGTTGTCTGGTGACAAAGACTGGATGTGAGTTTCTGGCCTTGGCTCTAGAGTCCAACCCCTCCTATCTGAAAGAGCTGGACCTGAGCTACAATGATCCAGGAGAGTCAGGAATCAACCGTCTCTCTGAGCTGAAACAAGATTCAAATTACAAGCTCAGCATTCTCAAGTAATTATAATCCTTGCTGCATTCTGGTCTGTGGTTCACAGAAAAGCTCAGGGTAACGACTTTGCTCTCAATCTGAGCTGCTGCAGTTAACCAGACTAATATTAGGTTGAGGGACCCCAACGGCCCACAAGTCGGTCAGGGGGCCAACAACCTGCAAGTTTAACATAACGACTCTTAAGATACTGTGGGTAATGACCCGGAGAGGTTTTACAAATTGGGTTTGGCAATTGTACAACTAGTGCACAGCTGAGTTCTTGAGCTGAGAGAAGTGCTGTTGGAAGTTTTGGATTGTTCTTGGTTGGAAGATTTTAATCCTCATTTTCCTCCACAGTGATGATCATTGTGGAAGTCACCGGATGATACCAGGATTCAAGAAATGTAAGTTTCTGTAGAAATCCATTGAGCTTAATGTTACAGGCTACGTGCTTTCCATTGACCTTTTACCTGCACTCCTTCTCAGCAGCCCCCTGATGGGCAGGCTGTAGTAGTCAGGTTTTTGCAAGGAACATAATGAGACCCTGGATTTCAGATTTAGTATAATGCTCAATGTTGCCAGCAGTGGCCGTAAGGTACATTACTGAGATCGATGCTCATGAAATTATACTTTTTCTTACCTTCAGATGCCTGCGAGCTCACGTTGGACCCCAACACAGCTCATAAGAACCTCTGCCTGTCTGAAGAGAACAGGAAGGTGACCTGGGGGGAAGAGAAGCAGTCATATCGCCGTCACCCAGAGAGGTTTGATCAGTGCCCACAAGTGCTGTGCGAGCAGAGTCTGGATGGGTGCTGCTACTGGGAGGTTGAGGTGACGGAGCCCTTCAACATTGGGGTAACATACAAACCCACTCGCAGGAGCGGGGATGTGGACGATTGCAAGCTGGGATGCAACGACAAGTCTTGGAGTCTGATTGGCTCCGATGAGGGTTGTTACACTCTGCACTGCAGCCAGAGAGTCAATGTATCCTCCCTCTGCCAGCGCTCCAGTCGGGTGGGAGTGTATCTGGATTGGCCGGCTGGAAGTCTGTCCTTCTACAGAGTTTTCTCCAACAACTGGGTTCACCTCCATACCTTCAGAACGAGGTTCAGTGAGCCCCTCTATCCCGCTGTCGAACTTCGCACTCATTCTTCTGCATTATTTTGTTAGCCACTGTGATTAAACTCTGACTTTGTTCATGTGCAAACAAAGTGTATAGATTAGTGCACTAATACACTTTTCCCACTACGTTTGGGCCTCTTGTCCAAACAGCGTTTTACGTGTGTCTTATCCCTTGTGTTGTTCCTGGGTCTAATTGACCCTGTGTGTGTGTGTGTGTGTGTGTGTGTGTGTGTGTGTGTGTGTGTGTGTGTGTGTGTGTGTGTGTGTGTGTGTGTGTGTGTGTGTGTGTGTGTGTGTGTGTGTGTGTGTGTGTGTGTGTGTGTGTGTGTGTGTGTGTGTGTGTGTGTGTGTGTGTGTGTGTGTGTGTGTGTGTGTGTGTGTGTGTGATCATACGCAAGCCCTGGCCGGTTAGGGTGACCCAAGGATTGTCATTATCCAATTCTCCTGGGGTAATTGAGACCAATGGATTGTCATTCTCGATTGTCATGGGAGGGGTCATTTAGACCCCCAGAGGGGGCGCTGTGGTGCTCTGCGGGAGTCATTTAGACCCACACCTGATTCCAATTGATAATCAGGGGGGGATACATTAGACCCATATATAAGTCTCAGTGTGCCACTCTCTCACGGACCATGGCAAGAGGGGCGTTTCACCAGAGAACAGGTTCTCCAACAGCTATTCTCCCAGCAACCATCCTCTGAACCCGAAGAGGACGCGAAAGAGCCAGACCGAGAAGCAGACCGAGAAGCAGACCGAGAGGACGGAGACGGAGACGGAGACAACGGCGATAGCGAAGAAGACGAAGACGACGACGACGGTGACTACGACCCAGTGGGTGATGCTTCTGCAGATTCGTCATCCTTGGAAGAAGAAGAAGAAGGAGGACAAGACGGCGGCGACACCACCACCACCACCGGACTCGTGGAAAGAGAGACCTTCCCCTCAAGAAACGGGGAAATAACATGGTCCTCGAGGGCGTACAGCCGAGCAGAGGGCCACTGCTCCTGCTCCTCCTCCTCCTCCTCCTCCTCCTCCTCCTCCTCCTCCTCCTCCTCCTCCTCCTCCTCCTCCTCCTCTGCTGCGGCTCAAAGCGGGGTCCTCCGGGCCCCACGATCCACGCGACGTCCCGCACCGGTGACCTTGCCTCAACGTTCCACCTGTTCATCACACCGACGGTAGAGAACATCATCCTGGAGATGACGAATCGGGAGGGTCGTAGAAAATACGGTGACGAATGGAAAGGGATGGACGAGACCGACCTGCGCGCCTACGTAGGGCTGCTGATCTTAGCGGGCGTGTACAGGTCCCGGGGCGAGGCCGCCGCCAGCCTGTGGGACGCAGAGAGCGGCCAGGCGATATTTCGTGCCACGATGCCCCTAAAACTCTTCCACACGTACTCCAGACTGCTGCGCTTCGACGACCGCGAGACAAGACGCACAAGATGAGCCACGGACAAATTGGCGGCCGTGCAAGAGGTCTGGGACACGTGGGTGTCGCGGCTACCGCACCTCTACAACCCGGGGCCCGAAGTGACCGTGGACGAGCAACTGGTTCCGTTCAGAGGTTAGTCTTTTTTTAAATTTATATTATTATTATGTTATGTTATGTTATGTTATGTTATGTTATGTAGATAGCGGCTGCTAGTCCTCGTCCTCATCTCATCTCCTCTCATCTCTTCTCCTCCTGTTTTTCTCTCTAGGCCGGTGTCCATTCCGTCAGTACATGCCCAGCAAGCCGGCGAAATACGGGATCAAGTCGTTGGTGGCCTGCGATGCGAAATCAAGCTACGCTTGGAAGATGCAAGTGTACACCGGAAAGCTGAGCGGCGGACGCCCAGAACAGAACCAGGGGTTGCGGGTAGTGCTCGATGTAACGGAGGGACTGCACGGTCGTAACGTCACGTGCGACAATTACTTCACCTCCTACCAACTCGGGCGGCAGCTCCCGGAGAGGAAGCTCACCGTGGTCGGCACTGTTCGGAAGAACAAGCCCGAGCTCCTGACCGGGCTGCTCGCGGTCAGGGGAAGAGAGGTGTTCTCATCCAAGTTCGCATTCACGCCCACTGCCACTCTTGTGTCCTACATCCCAAAGAAAAACAGGAATGTGGTGCTCCTGAGCACACGGCACCCTGAGGCCGACATCAGTGACCGCGAGGACGGGAAACCGGTCATCGTCCTGGACTACAACCGCAACAAAGGTGGCGTGGACAACCTAGACAAGGTGATCGGAACGTACAGCTGCAGGAGGATGACCGCGCGCTGGCCCCTGGTCATATTTCACAACATTCTAGATGTCTCTTCCTACAACGCCTTTGTGATATGGAGAGAGATCAACCCAGACTGGATGCTGGGCAAGCGGAACAAGCGGAGGGTGTTCCTGGAGCAGCTGGGGAAGGCTCTGGTGACTCCGTTCATCGCATGAAGGGAGCGCTTCCCCCGCACGGACGCGTCCGCCGCGGTTGTGAAGGCTGTAAAAGCCGCCGCCACCGCCGCACAGAGAGCTGTTGACTACGACGCTCAACCTGGGTGTAACAAATACATCTGCAAGGGCTGCTCACATGTCTATTGCGCTACGTGTGCGTCCTAATATGGGGGCTGGCTGGCTATGTGAGGGAGCCAACAGCCGGGGGAAGCAGGGACAACAAGGGTTATACTGAGATTTTTTACAAATGCCTTTCAAAGTACAGATTTTCAAAAACTGTTGGGGCATGCTCATTGTTGCTTTGTTTGTGCTGTAGGTCTAATTACAAGATAGCAGCTATATTTAGCATCACGGCGCCACATTACCATTGATTCACAGGCATCTGCTTCGCTCAATGTTACTCTGGTCACAGCTTTCTTTTCTAGCTTCTGACAGATCGTCAAAATTGTACTTTCTTGATTCTTGTTGTGGGTTTGTACCCTCATGGTTGAATGCACTTATTGTAAGTCACTCTGGCTAAAAGCTTCAGCTAAATGTAAAGTAATGTAAGGATCCTCAATGTCGACCTGATCCCCACCTACTGGCCCAGAGGCTTGTTTGAACATTTGTATTGTAAGTATACTGACGTTTGCAAATTAGTGTGGTGAGGGTTCTGTATAACTACTGAAATGTGTATCTTGTTTCTGTTTTGTATTTTATAACCTGTAGTTATATAATATCTTAATCTTAAAAAGCCAGATTTTGGTTTATATGGACTATGTATTTTACTTTGTACTGCGAGTGTCTTTAATTCTGCAGTTTGTATCATTTTGGTGAAGGTTTAATAAACATTTAATATCTTTCTCTTTGTTTTCCTTATTTAAAAACTAACAAAACCTTTAAATCTGCTCTGAGAACAGAAAAGTAAAATTTCTTACAATTTGAATTGGTGCCGGAGCGACTGTTTCCGTGAGCCAGCGTCACAGATTGATCTGTATCTGGATCATGTGCAGATGACATTGTGTTCATGTGCACATGAACACAATGTCATGTGTGGATGATGGGCTGACGGTGAAGGGAGGGGCCGCCTGAGGGCCGCCTGAGAGCAGCGAGTCCCAGCTGTCGCCCCTCAGACGCTCGGAGGGAGGGGGGGGCCTCTTCACCCTCAAACCGAAATTGTTTTGTTGTAGCTTCGTCATAATTCAGCATCTTCAGTTTTACTGTTTTCTTATTGTTTCATATCCTCGTCTCTATTTGATCCTTTGTCCAGCTTTCATTTTGTGTCTTTCTATAATTTATCACATTGTCTTTGCACCAATGAACGGTCAATACCTAGAAAGGCTGTGGCCCAGTGGCCCCTGGTGAGGATGGCAGAATATCTCTTTTCTGTGGCTTAATTGAAATGAATTATGTATATCTTCATGATAGACACATGTTAAACGCGGTTGTGTGTTTGCACAATGTGAGTTTGAATGTGAGACCTGCGTGAATCAGTCACGACAATAAAACCAATGAATTTGAATTTCACTGACAAAAGACAGAGGAGGGAGAGAGGGTAGAGCGAGGCAGACAAAGAGCTGGAGAGAGAGAGAGAGAGAGGAGAGAGAGAGGGAGAGAGAGAGAGAGAGGAGAGAGAGAGAGAGAAGAGAGAGAGAGAGAGAGAGAGAGAGAGAGAGAGAGAGAGAGAGAGAGAGAGAGAGAGAGGAGAAGGAGAGAGGAGAGAGAGAGAGAGGAGAGGGGAGGAGTAGACAGAAGAGGAGGAGGGGGTGGGGGGGTTGAGAACGTTGTCTCGTCAGCAAGTTGGGCCATGCCCTCTCTCCCCCTCTTCTCTCCTCCTGTGTCCCCGTGCCCTCCTCCGGTTCATCCCGCCCGCAGCCGCTGCTTCCCCGCATCCCTTCTTAGAGGAGCCGGCTCGGTTCGGTGGGAGCGGCTCGGTCCGGCTGGAGCCGCCTGATCCTCGGGAACAGACCGGAACAGGCACCGGGGGAAGAGGAGAAAGCCTCCATAGCAACAAACCGGTTTCACAGCATTATTGGTAGGTGCCTCCCTGTGTGTGCGCGTGTGTGTGTGCGCGTGTGTGTGTGCGCGCGTGTGAGTGTCAGCACAGCCTATTGATGGATGAAGTCAGTTCATGCATCAGATGAATTATCAGCTTTTATTAATATAATTCCATCCACACCCTCATATTCTGCTTTTGGCTTCGGATCCTTTAAATCTGACAGAAAATCAATGGACCTGAAATTTGATTTCACTAAAACATCTCGACTATAATTCACCTGCGACCTCTGCACGTCTTATTCATCAGGATTTAATGAAAAGTGTGCATATATTATATTCATCCTTTCTTGAACGCAGTCCTGTCGTCAGTATCCTTAAACCCGGATCTGCACCTGGAGGCAGGACCTGCAGCGGCTGCTCAGGGTGATTGGTAGATCTGCTCGTCACTAACCCATGTGACTGTCATCTCTTCTTTCCATCAGTGATGGAGGGATGCTAAGGAACCGGACTGCACCTCTGCAGGACTGCTGGGACTCGACGTGCTCGTCCAAGGTCCTTACGCCAATGCACCGGGCTTGAAGGCAGAACAGGGAGGTCATAGGAAGGTTACTCCGACGGCTCGACCAAATCACAAAGTAGAGCTCACCTCTGTTGGGAAAACTGTGGAGTTCATGGACCAGGACAAATTCTGTATGATGTGTAGTGTCCATTTCCAGCCATCAAAGTATAGAAGAGGCCTTTATCAATCAATCAATCAATCAAATTTTATTTGTATAGCCCATATTCACAAATCACAATTTGTCTCATAGGGCTTTAACAAGGTGTGACATCCTCTGGCCTTAACCCTCAACAAGAGATGTTGAACACTTTCCTGATCAATCATCGGACATTTGTGGATTAGTACATCGAAGAAGTACTGAAGTAGGGAATTCTACGATTATTTTAAGACAGAAGGGTCCAACGTGTTGTGTTTGTAGCATAAAATTAAGTTTGAGTAGCCTAACACTGGATTGACAACAGGATTACCTGATCTAGATCTGGGATTTTATCTGGATTACAGAGACTTCAATCAATTAAACTACGGCCGGGACCAGCACCAGGAAACCACAAAGTACACTAAGGTTCTGGGTTTGTACTGGTTCTTCAGGCGGGTCATCTGGACTATGAGCTAAAAAGGTAATTCCTGACTACGAGGATAAAAGTCACGTTTACCATTGTTGGACGATGAATCTTATGTAGCCGGAAATCCACGGGACGTTTCAACGCTACTGAACCATTATTCACGATGTCTCTGAGCAAGACCCTCGAGCTGGAGCACTTTGAGGAACGAGACAAGGTTCGCCGGGGACGCTCCACCCGGGCCAAGAGAGATGACTCTACAAACAGCGCTGGTGGTGGGGGATCTGGCCCCAGCTCCAGGGGCAGCAGCCTGGTTCCTAGCCCTGCCCACAGCGCCAACTGCAGCTATTACCGGACCCGAACCCTGCAGGCGCTCACCTCGGAGAAAAGGGCCAAAAAGGTCAGGTTCTACCGCAACGGTGACCGGTACTTTAAGGGTCTGGTGTACGCCGTTTCCAGCGATCGGTTTCGCTCCTACGACGCACTGTTGATGGAGCTGACGCGCTCATTGGCGGATAACCTGCATTTGCCACAAGGGGTGCGCACAATCTACACTATGGACGGCAGCAAAAAGATCACCAGTATGGACGAGCTGGTGGAAGGTAAGATGCGTTCGTTTTACTCAGCCTTGTTCTGCTCAAAGGAATAGTTTAATTTCTGGAACAAGTTCTCATGCTACACCTGAATAAGGATCGTGGACTCAACACTTCAGGCTGATACTGGAACTCACCATGTTCCGCCATTTCCATCTCATTTCCCTATTTCAATTCCAGAAATCTTTGTCTGTCTGTGCCTCACTTATCTGGAGAACCGTCCATCACACTTGTCATGTGTATTGTTAAGAGCCTAAGGATACATTCAATATTAATAATGAACGAAGAGGCGACTGGAACTCGACGTAAGTGACGCTATAGATCACGACAACAGCAACGACAGCTGCTCAGTCGAGCTTCACCAAACTTTCAATAAATAAGTGAACAGCTCTTAGTGCAGCAGCCGGTCTTTACTTCAGGTTCTGTGGTTCTCGACTTCTCAGTTACAGTGTACGAATTGTCGCGTATTCCAATTTTAGATTATTTTGGATACAGAGTACAGATGAGTTCATGAGAACAGAAAACAAGATTACCAAGGATGGATGGATGTATTGATCCTCTGATCTGTCCTCTTTAACGTGCTCACTGTCTGCTTCCTCTGTGTCTGTGCAAACACACTTGAATTATTTATCTCTGTGCACATCAACAGCAGAATGATTAGTGTCTAATCAATACAGAGACGATCTGAACCCCAACCTGGGACCGAACCACCCGACCGACCATCAGACACAGATAATTCATCATCACAGGAAAACTAGCTTTTCACCTCATGAGGTTTCGTTTCAGGACGTTAAAATAACCACAACAAAAAAAATCCATCCACTTAAACCCTTGGAAAACTTTAAGATCTAAAGCAGGAAATGATTCTTCTTTAAAATCTGTGACGTCCGGTCCGGCTGCTCTTCCTCTCTGGTCTGAAGTCGTTAAGCCTGAAACAAGCCAGCAGCTGAGTAACATCAGTATTGATCTGCGACTGGTTGTAATGTCCGGTAATGAGCGTTAGAGGCAGGAAGCTGCTCAGCCAGAGACATTCGGAAAGATGCTTCACTCAGCGTTCAGTGGAACTAACGACAAACAGAGCGGGTGCACAACGACGTGAAGCTGCGAAATAACGATGGACGACACGTCTCCACTTCCTTCAGACAGAAGCTGTTCTGTGTTGGTTCTATGTATTTGAATAAAAAACCCAGAGCAGCCGGTTTGAATGGCAAAGGGACATTTTGACACTTGGAAGGAGACGAGCGGCAAGGTCACACACACACAGAGAGAGAGAGAGAGAGAGAGAGAGAGAGAGAGAGAGAGAGAGAGAGAGAGATGCAAAAGAGAGAGAGAGGAAAAGGTGAGGGATGCAGGTGCAGATGAGTATGTGTGTGTGTGTGTGTGTAATAGAGGGAGTAAAGGTGTGTGTGTGAAAAAGAGTGACATGCAGAAAGGTAGAGCGAGGCAGAGTGAGACTACAGAGAGAGAGACTCAGTTGGAGCCATATAAGGTAAAACCGTCGCCGGCTGCAGGTGTGATTGGCTCAAATTCAATCAAGTGAAGCTGCAACGGATTACTCGATGAATCAGTTCATCAATTCACAGATAATTCATTTGTCTTTAATAATGAAAATATAAAAAATATTTGATGTCTTAAATTCAAGGAATTAAATGTTTTTCATTTGAGGACGTGTCGTTGGTCTGTGGGCGGGGCCTTGATACCAAGGTTCCACAACTGCTCAAACTGCAAATGACGTGAAAAGCTCAAGATGGCAGCGTTTGATATTTTGGCTTCACTCTTGTACAAAAGGAGGAAGTGGAGACGTGTCGTCCATCTTTATTTACACTCACTGATCTGACGCCGTACGCTGTGCAGACTGACAATCGTGGTTTCCTCTCTCTCTCCAGGTGAGTGCTACATTTGTGCCTCCAATGAGCCGTACCGTAAGGTCGACTACAACAAGACCTCCGTCCCCAGCTGGAAGCCCGGAGCCGGGGCCGGGGCGCGCAGCCAGCTCCACCCGGTCCGCCACGGTGTCCACCGGTGTGTTAGCGAGCGCCGCCCCCGCCACCGTCCCCAGAGAGCGCCCTGAGGGTCGAGAGGGCAGGGAGAGCAAAGACTTCATCAAGCCAAGCTGGTGACGGTGATCCGCAGCGGCGTGAAGCCCCGCAAGGCGGTGAGGGTCCTGCTGAACAAGAAGACAGCGCACTCCTTCGAACAAGTGCTGGCCGACATCACCGAGGCCATCAAGCTGGACTCTGGTGCCGTGAAGAGGTTGTACACGCTGGACGGAAAACAGGTGAGACAGCGTTTGCTCTTTGACAGAATTCATGTTTTCTTACTGACACAGATTTACAGAGTTTTCACACCTTGTTCGGTTCAGACCTTCAAACCCAAATATCAGGTGTGAAAGGTTCCTGCCTTCAAAATAAAGCATCATCAACTAAAGCTGTTGCATCCCCTTAGTATTAATTTGTTTGAATGTGTTTTTAAAACTATTTATCATAGAAAATTAATTTGTTGCTCAAAGTGTTAAATTCAGCAAACAATGGAAGAAATAACAATAATTATCAGACCTTATTTTAGTTGAAAGTTTTTGGTCGTCACTTTTGATTGTAATTTAAAGCTTTTATTTTGAAGGCAGCGAGTCATAATGAGGAATTTAATTCAGACGCTTTCACTCTTTTCACACTCGGCACAGTCTGAATGAAACAAGGCTGGTGTGTGTGTGTGTGTGTGTGTGTGTGTGTGTGTGGGGGAGTTACTAGACGACTGGTTGGCATGGTAACTGCACTGCCGCAGTGTGTGTGTGCACTGTGTGATGGGGTTTCTGTCCCACAGCTTGAAGTGGCTGCACAAAGTGAAAGGACGAGAGGGAGACACGGAGAGACACACACACACACACTTTGTAATTCCAGAGATGTTGAGAAAAACAGTAACAGGGGGGGTGAGAGGATAAGAAAAGGAGCAGAGGAAAAGGACAAAAGATGAATGAAGTATAAAACTGTGTGTGTGTGTGTGTGTGTGTGTGTGTGTGTGTGTGTGTGTGTGTGTGTGTGTGTGTGTGTGTGTGTCTCTGGTCTCAGAGGAAAAGTTGTGCAGAAGAGTTGGATTGAACGATCGATAACATTTTCATTATATATAAATATAACGTGTGTGTTTGACAGTTCAACAGGTGAAGAGTCAACGTGTTGGAGCTCTTAACTAAATGATGTGACTGATAATGATACGTTCTTTAACCTGATGTGCTGCTACTGGAGCCATCACTCATAGACGGACAGCTACAGAGTGTGTGTGTGTCGCTGACATTGTTCATTGATGAATTTCATTGTGTGTCTCTGTTTAATCCGTCCTCCCTCTGCTCCGCTGATCCGTCAGCGCTTCACCTGCTCCCTCTCTCTCTTTTAAATCTGGGACAGTTTGATGTGTAATTTGTGTTTAATCTCTGTGTGTGTGTGTGTGTGTGTGTGTGTGTGTGTGTGTGTGTGTGTGTGTGTGTGTGCGTAGCTGACCTGTCTGCAGGATTTCTTCGGAGATGACGACGTGTTTATGGCGTGCGGCCCGGAGAAGTTCCGTTACGCTCAGGACGACTTTGTGCTCACACACACAACCAAGACGCAGACGTTTGTTAATGGTGAGACAGACACACACAGACACACTGGACAATTGTGATGTCATTGGAAGTCTTGTTTTGTGCGACAAATTCACATTTCACCAACCAGGACTGATAAATCAACCATTCATCACTTTTTAAATAAAACTAAAAATTAAATATTACAGTAGTGAGATGTTTTCACATCATCAGTAAGAACCAATGAGCTGAGAGACGAAGAGCCAACACGTTGTTGGTGTCTAACTGATGATACGACTTGTTTCCCAGAAGCCAGTCAAGCACCGCGCGCTCCCGAACCTACAACTCCCAAGACTCCAGCAGCTCCGGGTTCTCCACGTCCAGGACCAGAACCAAGTCTCCTGGTCCAGGTCCAGGTGTGAACATCAGAACAATTAAACAACAAATTATTTAAAAAAAATATTTAAAATGATGACAAATACAAACAGATATTAAAGGATGACAAAATTATTACAACTATTTAAAATATTTAACATTGAGGAAAATGTTATAAATCAGATGACAAATATAAAAAGATATTGACCAATCACAAGGCTCCTTTCTCTTGTCTGTAGCCAATGAGCCCTCAGGGAAGTCATCCAGGTCCAGCCCCTCCCCCACCAGCCCCGGGACTCAACGCAGCCTCAAGGTCGGATTCATTCATCGATCGAGTGACTGATCTGTTTTCTTCAAATCTGGAGTTAGAAAATCTTCCTTTTCTCTTTCCACACTTTCACGTCTGTCTCGTCTGCAGATCTCTCCTCGTCGATCCTCCTCCACTGACGTCAACGGAGAGGCCGAGCAGCCGGAGGACGCCACTGTCGAGGGTGTGTGTTTACGCACTGATTTAAAAACATGTACAAAGTTTGGGTCAAAGAAAACCATTTTACATCCCGAGTAAAGACTAAACAAATCGTTCTCCTCTCACAGTTAACGGGAATCGAACGGTTTCTTCCTCCAACATCAACGATAAATACAAAGTCGGGAAAGTGATCGGAGATGGAAACTTCGCTGTGGTGAAGGAGTGTGTGGAGAGGTGAGGAACGTCGAGAACACAAAACTCCAAATGTTAGCCTTAAAAACTGTGAGGTGGATTGTTTTAGTTCAGAGTTTGTTGATTGACAGGTCGAGTGTTTTGATTGACAGGTCGACAGGAAAGGAGTACGCCCTGAAGATCATCGACAAGGCTCGATGCTGTGGGAAGGTAACACTGATATTTATATAAATATTGTGTTCACGAGAGCGGGAGTGATAGTGTGTTTAAGTGTCACACTGGAACTGTGTGTGTGTGTGTGTGTGTGTGTGTGTGTGTGTGTGTGTGTGTGTGTGTGTGTGTGTGTGTGTGAACAGGAGCACCTGATAGAGAACGAGGTGGCGGTCCTGCGGAGGGTTCAACATCCGAGCATCATCCAGTTCATCGAGGTGGACGAAACGCCGTCGCAGCTGTTCCTCGTCATGGAGCTCGTCAAGGTTCTTCCTCCTCTTCCTCATCCTCACCCTCAGCATCTCGTTTCTTTAAAGCGTCACCACTCTCATGCCTCTGCCTCCACCAGGGCGGCGACCTGTTCGACGCCATCACCTCCTCCACTAAGTACAGTGAGCGAGACTCGAGCGCCATGGTCTTCAACCTGGCCGGAGCCGTCAAGTACCTGCACCGCATGAACATCGTCCACCGCGACATCAAGCCTGAGAACCTGCTGGTAAACACGCACACGCACGCCACGCACACGCACACGCACACGCACACGCACACAGACACACACACACACACGCACACACACACACACACACACACACACACACACACACACACACACGCACACCACACCACACACACACACACACACGCACACACACACACACACACACACACCACACACACACACCACACACACACACACACACACACACACGCACACACACACACACAAAGTTAAGGCGTTAACTGGAGTGTGTGATCAGGTGTGTGAGTACCCAGACGGCACCAAGTCCCTGAAGTTGGGGGACTTTGGTTTGGCGACGGTCGTGGAGGGGCCGCTGTACACCGTGTGCGGGACGCCAACGTACGTCGCCCCGGAGATCATCGCAGAGACCGGGTGAGAAAACGCTTCAGTGTTTTTATGGCTTTGATTCACTCACTGTTTGAGTCACTCGTCACATTTCTGTTAAAGTATAGAATGAACTTGAACCCGTTCTGTGTGTTTGTGAAGTTATGGTCTCAAAGTCGACATCTGGGCGGCTGGAGTCATCACCTACATCCTGTTGTGTGGATTCCCTCCATTCCGAAGGTCAGCGAACACAAAGCTTCTCATAATCAACAATAAAACCTGCACTCGTTCATTCAGATGATTTAAAGACATGTGTCCATCTGGTCCCTGGTATAATATCGTGTCTTGTTTTCTATAACATGAACTTTTATGTGTTTTTTTTAGCAGATAAATAACCTTCGTCATGTTTGTCGGTTCATTAAAAAGCTGTTTCCTCGTCTTCCTCAGTGAGAACAACGTGCAGGAGGAGCTGTTCGATCAGATCCTCAGAGGGAAGCTGGAGTTTCCATCTCCGGACTGGGACACCATCAGTCTGCCTGCGAAGGTACCACAGCCGTTTGACGCTAGACGTAGATGATTGACAGCTGAGATTGACTCGTGATTGGTCAGACCAGGATTTGGGGGAATATTGTGGGCTTCATTTTTGTAGAACGGGAGGAGCAACTTCCCTCGTTTTAAATGGATTCTACGTTAACCATCTTTACTGTCAGTAACGTAAACACGTGCCGGTCACAGACAGGTTTGATAGAACAGCTCAAAGTTCAGTTCACTGCAGCCTGTTAACTGTCACATGACCTGTTCCCCAGATGCTGATTAGTCAGATGCTGCAGGTGAACGTAGACACTCGCTTCACTGCAGAGGAAGTTTTATTACACTGCTGGGTGACGGTAAGAAAACACACACACACACACACACACACACACACACACACACACACACACACACACACACACACACACACACACAATACTACACACCTACAGTACAGACCACTCAAGAGGAAATGAGTCACGATGGTTTTCAGTTACTAACCATGAAGCAGAAGTTGTTGTTACTCTCTGTGAAAAGTGAAACAACTTCCTTCCTTGTTCCTTATTTCAAAAGCTGCTTCAGTAAAACAGCCTGAGCGTCAATAACCTTTAGGACGTTCAAGTTGAATTAACTAAACTAAAAATCGAGAATGTCACTCAGAAAAGTTCAAACCTCCACTAAGGCCCAACTGTCTCATTTTTTCCCCGATCTGCACTAAATTACAAACACACTCATAATTATCAGTCCTCTAAAAAATCTGTTGGTAATCTGTCCTCGAGTTTTTGCGTAATCCTGCCAACTAACTAACTAACTAACTAACTAACTAACTAACTAACTAACTAACTAACTAACTAACTAACTAACACAGATGAAAACATAATGAATTCCAATACTGAATGCTAACAGCTGTTACTGTGTTGGTTTAGGACGAAGCTCCCGTCGCCTCCAACGCTGTGAGCAGCACTGAAGACCAGACCAGTGGAGACGCACTGGAACCAGAGCAGGAATTACCAATTCTGGAATCCAAACAAGTTCCTTCACCTATGGTCTAAAACTCACCTCTTGAAAGTTCACCTCCTTGTTTTCCTCAGTGAAAAACCACAAAATGTCCGGATCAATTTTTCTGGAAAATAAATTACTCTTCCAGAATTCCATCATTCGATCTGGGCCTTTTGATCAACTGGGAACCAAAGGAGTTCCCTCAACACTGCTCTGGAACATAGGAATTAGGTCCCTCAAATCAGTCTCATATGTTCCCTCATCGTATTTTATCTTCTGGAAACCAAACAAGGTTTTCGATTTCCATTTCATGTACTAGAAATTAGCTCCCTCCAATCTGGTCTAGAACACGTCTTTCCAAAGAAAGCTCAGTCTAGAACACAATCCGTGTTATTCTCTGAAAACTAGGCTGAATTCCCACTTCCCTCTGCTCTCGAAGCAGATCCACTTCACCCACTGGAAACCAAACCAGTTCTCTGAAATCTGGTCTAGAATACATCCTGTTCTATCTTCTGGAAACAAAGTGATTTCCCCACATATTTGGTCTACAAGTGGTCGTGATCCATGAAACCAAAACATCCTCTGATCAGCTGTAGAAGAGCAATATCTCTTTCCTTTTCATATACTGGAAATGAGCTCCCTCAAATTAGGCCTAGAACTCTGGAAACTAAGCAGGTTCCCACATCCTTCTGCTCTAGAAGCAGTCCGATCTCACCCACTGGACCAGAACCACCAACAACTCTGCTCTGGAACACGTCCTCGTTCCTTCGCTTGCGACCAAACGAGCTCCTTCACCCACATCTAAGAACGTTTTTTCCACTTTCTTGATTTACTGGAAACCAAAAGTGTTCCCCAACCTCCAGTCTCGAATTGATTTCAAAAACCAAAAGGATTTCCACTTCACTTGCTGGACTGCTCAACTGGAAACAGGTTCTTTAGTATTATATCCAATTAATCAATTGGAGACTTTCCTCAGCTCTGATCTAGAACAGCATTTAATCTACCGAAGACTTTACGAAGTCACGTCTCTGCTGCTGTACTGGAAAGTATTTACATCGTCGTGGAGAAGCTCCGTTCAACCTCGACCAAGCGTCCACTCTGCTCTGCAACAGGAGTCTCCCACTGCTGCTCGAAGGACGGACACCACATCTCCACTGGAACACCGTGAAGGTGCTATTGGACCGTTCCACCACCCGGAGTCTCGTGGGACTGAACCTCTGGTCTGACTGACAGTTAACTCCGAGGCTCTGAGATATACACCAGTGTTTCATTTACAGAACTCTCCCTGTGGTTTAGGGATCTGGTTCTCCGTAGTCCCTGCCTCTCGGCGACCCGGATGTCTTCCATTTATTCTGGGAAACGTGCCGTTCCTCCTGCCTTTACCCTCCTGCTCTCCTTCCGCTGGCCTGAAGGACGTTTCTCGCTTCTCTACTCGGTGCCCACCAGTCCAGGAAGAAATCAAGTACTGTGCCTGTTTACGCTGCTGATGAATTCCTCTTAACATCCGAAATGCTCTTTCTTCCACAGGTCCTCAGAAACCAGCACTGTGCTGATACACAAGGCTCATTGTTTTCTCATCTATGGAAGATTATTTGGACCATTATAAATAAAAAATACGGGAAAAAAAGATGTTTCAAAATGTCTCTCAGCTTGAATTTTGTTAGATTTTAAGATTTTTTAAAATCGGAATCTTTTTACGAAAAATATTTGGAGTGGACAGATTCATTTTATGAAAAATAAAACCTCAAAACAATGAGCCTTCTCTACACAACTCCCGACCCCCGTCCCTCGCCCGTTCCTCAGGATTCGTATTGTGTCTAAAATTAACGGAACGACTCACAAACCTCACAAATTTACTTCAACGATCTTCCGAGGTCGCGATCTTTCGTACGACTGAGCTAAAGCGAACGTTCCGGTCCAGACCTCCAGTTCACGGAGGAGAAATATGTTGTAAATGTTGTAAATATCACTCGTCTGTTGTCGTCTGTCTGTGTGAGTCAGTCGTGAAGTAGGGAAATAGTAGCAGTTTGAAAAAAAAAAATCAAAAAAAAGTTTAAAAAGAAATAATCTAAGACGCGATGTGTCAGCACCCTGAAAAAACCTTGTTTTCCCAGACACCCGTATATTTAATGATTTTCCACATTGAACACCGCAAAATGTATTTTAATAGTTAGTTATTGATTCAAATAAAAATAAAAAAAGTTAAAGACAGAATAAAAGATTCAAGGTTTCTGACGGGTGTTGACGAACTGTGATGAAAGAGTCTTTTACCTGAAAGTTGAGTTTGGTCAGAGCGACGGATTCTCTCTCTCTACACGGTGACATCGTGGCTCATCCACCAATCATATCGCTCCATCCGCACTTCATTCATGCCGTCTGTTGATGTTACTGGTCAGTGCGGATGAAGGGAAGGTGTGTGTGTGTGTGTGTGTGTGTGGGTGTGTAAATAAGTGTGAGTGTGTATTTGATTTTTAATGTTTGAACTTGAAAGGATCACTATCTGCATTTTGTGTGTGTTTGCATTAATGAGGGGGGGGGGGGGGTCATTTAAAGAAAAAAAAAACCTGATGCTGTGACCTCACCGTGACCTTTCCATGGCCTTTACCTTTGGCCGGAGCCACTGACTGAGAGTTTGGGGGAAACGTTCAGGACGAGGGCGACTGGAGGAAAACAACGGGCCGAACGGACTCTGTCGCTTTAAACACATTAAAAACATGTTTGTTTTTTTTAAATTGGAAGATTAAAATTACAATCGTCTCGCTCACATTTACGTTGCTCAGCAGCTCAAACGCCTGCATCACAACATCACAACATCAAACTCATCTTTAAGTTTCTAACTGGGGACGTTTTGAACACGATGACGCTCAGTTCCTCGTTGTGGAGCGACCTCTGACCCTCGCCTCGAACTGCAGCTCAGACTCCGATCGGCGGCTCGGCCTTTGACCTTCTATGCCTGCTATGAACCCAGTAGTCTTAAGTATTTTCTCTTTGCTTTAAACCAAACCGAACGGAGCCTTGTGTCGATTCTGTCGTGGTGCAGCCACACCTGGGTCATCGAGCACGTGTCGACGCTCCGACCACTGTCCGATGTAAAGCTGCTCGTATTCGGTCAGTAGAATTAGTAATATTCTAACTCACACTGCAGAGTCGCGCCCGTCTGGCTACAGTCGGAGAAGAAGCCGAAGTTTGTTTCACATTGCGAACAAGAGAGAAAACGTGTTGCCTTGACCAAGACCCTGAAGAGAACCAGGTTCGGTTCGGTCGACTGTGACCGAGGAGATTTCAGTGATTTGACCCAGGGTGGCTGCAGCGGTGAGGCCCTTTGTGTGTGTGTGTTTAAATCAAATGCAATGTGTGTGTGTGAGTGATCATTTCACATCATGCCTCATTTTAGACAGAAACCTTTTTATGAAGTGCAGTAGCAGAACTAGATTAATGAACCAAACGGGGCTGGTTTTCCTAGAAGGAGTCCGAGGTTGATCTTCAGGATTTATGCTGAATTATTTCACCACAGGTTTTAAAACACAACCCTCTGAACTTATCTAATTTGAAAGACAATTTGTAAAGAAACCTGGCAGATGGAAATCTGAACGAAGAATCTTTCAACATTTGCTGTAATTGCCCGTAAGAGATTTCTGTTAAACCAATCAAAGACTCAGTTTGCAGTCAAAGTGTTTTGCTTCCTGTTGGACGCTTTTAGGAAAACTAGTCCCGGCTCGAAGTGGAAGGAGACGTGAGAGCAGCAGTGTTTTGAAGACATGTTGTAGACATGTTTTGATGATCTGTAATGTCGATGTGTGTTGATATGAAACGTGTATGTTTGTTGGGATCGGGGACGTTGGAGGAAACACAAACCCTGATTTGTATCAAGGAAAGATTAATTGGACTGTGAAAATAAAACTGATGCGGTGGCATCACGTGAACCCTCGTGTCGTGGTCACGCTCGTCTTCCTGCTGCATCACTAACAAAGAAGATGACGTCACTGAGACATTAAATATACAATGTGCAGAAACAACTGAAATGCCTAAAAACTTTATTTGGATTAAAAACTTGGAATGTTTGGTTATACATAAAACTTTCACACACACACACACAACAGAATTACATTGATGCAGATGAAACCTGTACGATTTTCTCTCGAACTCTGACTCTGATTAGCTGTAACTCAAACCTCGAGGCTTTAAAGTGAAAGTTTTTATCGTCCTCCTCGAAACTTCCTGAAGACGTGCTCATTGGTAAATTTGGGGTGTCGAATTATCTGAAAACGTTCTGGTATAACAGAAATACTAAACTATCAGAATTACAGAGATAAATAATGTCAGCGTAAAAACGTTATTCAGTAAGTTTGAATCCGTGCATGTGACAAACGAGATTCATCATCACTGACAACATCTCGAGAAGAGGAGAGAAAGTCGTCCACGTTTCATCTGCAATAAAAGAGTTTCAGTTTGTTGAGGACGACCTGGATTCAGTCCAGAAACACGAGACGCTGGTTTAGAAATGTATCGTTGTAAAAAAAGAAAGGAAATGTTGAGGAACACGTGAGGGACAATTAAAGAAAGAGTTAAGAACAGTACGTTTTCCATGGTCCTAATAAATGTGTGAGAACCAGCCTGAAATAATCTAAGATATTGAGAATAAAGTCGTAATATTACTAGAAATATGTCTGATATTAATACGAGAATAAAGTACAACCATGAAAAGGATAAACCAATTAAATCCTCATGATGGCACTTACGATTTATTCTCTCAATTGGGGCCTTACTACTCGTCACTACAACATTCTCTAGTTCACTGTGTATGAATTATATGACATTAAATCCAGATTATAAAAAATATGAATTTAATAATTTTAATCTGTTTAATACCAATTAAGTTCATTTCTCATCACTGCCAACGATTTTCCATATGTGCAAAACACGTTTCTCTCAGGTGCCGTGAAATGTTTCTGTTATCGCTCCTTCACATAAAAGATCGTGTTCAGTAAAACCTTTCTCTTGAGAAGTTCTGCGACGATGGTTAAAAAAAGTTTTGGAAAATACTCGGCACTGAAGAAACAAGTGATAAAAAGTAACTTCAGTTTTCTTTGTGTAAAATGATCCAGTTTAACGGGAACGTACACGTAGCAGTGAGAACTTCACGAAACCGAAAAATGTTGAGTCGACATTTGTCACACACTGGAGGCTCGGCGTCTGTTTCCTGTCAGGAGACGAACAACATCCTGTCGCTCGTCTCACCGCTGAACAACATGGACGTTTCAATCAGTCTCTAATCTGCTCCGGATGAGACGCTCTTCACGTTTCACTTCGTTAAAGATAAAACGAGTGAAGCAGTCGTCCTCTCGCTGAGCTGGAACCTTCCCGAACCAGAGCTGCACACTGACGCAGGATGTAAAAAGTCTTTGTTCAACTTTCTGTCATCAGACACAAAGAGGAGAAGCTGAAATCGTGTTAAAGCAGCGGCTCTTAAAGGTGCAGTCGTCAGAGTCCATGAGTCAAATCCCCCAAAAAGTCAAATCCAGTTCCACAGAGGAAACATCTCATGGGACACGACACCACATCAGTTTCATTCCGTCTCGTTCTTCGTCGTTGTCGCGACACGGACAAAGTCTCAAGGCAAAATCAGGGCAAGACTTCTTGTTTCTTCAATTCAGTCACAAACGACCGATAAAAGCTGACCAGGAAGAAAAAGAAAAAACAAATAAAAAAACACTGTCTGTAGGTGGCGCTGCCGTTTCCCGCCCGTGTGACCGAGAGCAGCTGCAGACACAGGAAGTCAATCTTTCTTTAAAAATCCCCTCGTCAACGTGTCCTCGTCAGAGAAAAGAAATGTAGTCCTTCGGAAATATCCCACGTCTCCCCCCCACAACTCCCAGAATCCACTGCTCATCCACAGACTCCACCTGTGTTATATCATCACCGGCCTGCAGGGGGACACAGAGAGAGAGAAGAAGTCTGTGTAATGAACATTGTTTTGGCTGCAAATAAAGAATTACGACACGTTTCCACTACAGGCGCCACCATCTTGAATTCCATCTATGGTTCAGAACGAGGTCATGAAACCTCAGCTACTCGTGACGCTCACGTACCTTTAGCGTGAGCTCGTCCTCGCCCTCGGCCGTGAAGTCAAACAAAGCCTTGCCCGCCCCTTTAACCGCCGACTGCTGGTCTGGGATTGGCTGGACTGGGAACAGCAGGAGGAAGTAATAGTTAGACGCAGACGACTTTCATTAAGGATTATTCTTCCTGCTACAGGTGAAATCACAGCTTGATTAATCAAAATGGATTCCACTACATTTACTTAAGACTGAATTTGTGTGTGTGTGTGTGTGTGTGTGTGTGGTTTGTACCCTGGTGCGGCTGTGTGAACGCAGCAGGGTAAAGCCCCTCCCTCCCCTCCAGTCTTCCTCTCCTCCACTCAGTGTCTATGTGCTTAATCACTCGGATCAGTGCCCCCTTGTGGAAGGACAGATCCTCTTCAGTCTGACCGGGGAAGTCAAACAGAGCCACAGCCCACTCCTCCACCTCCACCTCCACCTCCACCTCCTCCACCGCCACCACCACCGCCACCTCCACCTCCACCTCCACCTCCACCTCCACACACACACATCAGTAATTACACACCATTAAAAGACAAATCTGATCATTGAGGAAACAGTTTACGCAGGAAATATTCATATAAACCAACTTCAGACTTCGACACACTCACCTCGGGGTTCGAGTCCTGTGAGGTCTTTGGTTCTGTGGAAGACAAATGTACTAAATAAAGCAACATTACATTTAAATCTAAAGCTGTGAGAAGTGAATTTTCACCTTTAAACTGAAAAGTGCTTAAACATTATTTAAACTCAAACTAAAGAAAGTAAAAAGGATAATTTTCCTCAGCCCACCGTTACTTTCTATCACGGTCGTATCCGTCGCTGTGGCCTTAGTCGTTTCCTCCAGTGATGACGGCGTCTGTGGAAGCGGCTCCACCACCTCAGTGAAGCTCAGGGGGAATATTCCCATTCGCCCGT
This sequence comes from Reinhardtius hippoglossoides, assembly GCA_006182925.3. Taxonomy (NCBI): domain Eukaryota; kingdom Metazoa; phylum Chordata; class Actinopteri; order Pleuronectiformes; family Pleuronectidae; genus Reinhardtius; species Reinhardtius hippoglossoides. The sequence goes on from CM031692.1 coordinate 12,834,185, forward strand.
GGATCTGGCCCCGCCCCCACTCCTGTCCTTTGAGCTCCAGCAGGGCGATGACATCACCCTGGGAGAAGGTGAGCTCATCGCCCTCCTCTCCCTCGTAGTCGAACACGGCGACGCAGCGAGGGCCGCTGTGAAATGCAAGACAGATTAACACGGGGTCTCCTGAAGACAGCGAGTACTCAGGGTCTGTTGTGTAGTTTATGATGTTGTGTGTTTGTGCGTCGGACCTGACGGGAGGAGGGTCTGGTTGGTCTTTCTGTTCAGGAGGCTGCACGGGCAGGATGGACTGAACAACACAGGAAACAACAACTTAACATAAAGTTCCGACCCCGGAGTCTAAGTCAACATTCATACGTCCTTAAATATACATCAAATAATATCAACACCATGAAGCTTTGAAAAGCTGTTCAGGCACCTGTGACTCCGATAGGCTGACGTCCTCCAGAGCAGGTTTCGATTGGCCGTCCTGATCAGGGACAGGCTCTGGTTGTGTGTCCAAGTCCAGGAGACACTGTGATGGGTTGATGAGCGGGACGACGGAGGTTTGACCAACTCCTTCATCCGGGAGACGCTCTGAGGGCAGCGGGTCGTCCAGGACAATCAGGACTTCCTGTTTCTATGGCAACATTGTGAAATAACAGAGCTCAGGCCTCAAAATAAATGAACTTGTATGTGTGTGTA
>CM031692.1:12839862-12888522 GCA_006182925.3 Reinhardtius hippoglossoides
CTCTGTGGATTTTTTTTTTTTAATGTTTTTTTTTAAAATCTTTCAGGATGAAGAATTTGCTGAAATCGTGTTTTCTAACAAGCAGAGAAAAGAAAGAAGTTGAAAAACTCTCCCCTGGTTCTTCCCAGACGTCAGCTTGTTGGCGTCCGGGCCGATCAAACTGATTCACAGATATTTCAGCGGCTCGAGGTTCAGAAACCGAGCCAAGAATTCTTCCCACTCTAAGAGAGAAGTAGTTGTTGTGATGCAGCGACTCACCCCGACGACAGGAGGAGGTCAGACGTCTTTCTGCAACTTTTTATTTCTCCCAGGCTGTCTTTTCAACCGGTGAAGTGTTTTCGGCTCTTTGTCTGAGCTCCTCTCTCTTTCTCACAGAGCTGTAAACCAACGTGACTCACCCCCCCGACACTGTCCAAACCCTCCGCTTCACTTTCAACACTGACGGAAAAATACTCCTCTTTTCCTCCTCTTTCCATATCGGACTGACTGAAAGAAGACCAGTGGGTTGGCCAAAACAAAAACACTGAGTGGAGCCTGGTTAATTCATTATACTGATTTTATTTAGACACAAACAGACGATACTAAATTGAACTCAATGCTATTTTTTTTAATGCCGAGTCTTTGTAAACACGGTTTAGTTTCCACTAAGGTCACACCCGTACAAGCAGCTGGCCAATCGCGAGTCAGCCTCAGCTGTCAATCATGACGTCACAGCCCATTTTTATATCGTCAAATCACTAATTAAAACCAAAGAAATCAGAAACGTGAATAAACATCAGTGTGATAGAACTAAAATTACAGAAACAATCTTTGAGAAAATCGGTTTTAACGTCTTCTAGTTTGGTCCATGTCCCATCTGCTAACATAGAGGAGGCGGGGTTTATGACCTGTACTGCAGACAGCATCACTACAGAACATCTACTCACACATGTGCTCCTCCACACTATGTTCATCAGAGAAGCACCCCCCCCCACCCCCCCACGGGTCTCTGGGTCTGACACACTCCTGAAAGTATTTGGGCTGCTGGTCGGTTGGCATAGCAACGAGCCAGAGAAGTCACAGGGTTTAAAAGAGTGTGTGTGAGTGTTTTATTGGGGAAGCAGAGCCTCAGGTTTGGGTTTATTTTACTTTTAAAAGTGAAGGTTGTGAAACAGTGGAAATCCCCTGAGGAACGACGACACAGCAAAATAAGAGACTGAAAATAAAATATATAAATAAATATATCTTTTTTTTCAGGCTGAAGTTTCTGAGTTTGGCAGATGTCTTTTTTTTTTTTTTTTATGAGAAATTCCCTTTGTCACATCCAAGGTTTTCAAGGTGTTCGTATCTCTATCGTTTATAACGTTGTGTGGAAGTGTGGACGGAGCAAAAGACGCAAAAGGAAAAACGTTTTACCTGTGACGATGCTCGGGCTTACGTCTGTCAGGACGACCTACGGAGAGAGAAACAGAGATTGTGATTGACACTTGTGTTCGTCAAAAATGTGTTTACCTTGACATAAAGGAATCAGCACCGTCTTTAGAAACCACATCAAAACAGGAGCGTTTCAAGGGACTTGTGGGCCCCAGGCATGAGGGACCAGGGGGGGGGGGGGGGGTGGGGTTGGGGGGGGGGTGCTTCACAACCTTTTTACCCAAACCTCTAACATGGAAAAACTATTAGCGGCATGGGGCCTCGTTAGGGAGTTTCTGACCATGGTGTCGTTGCGTCATCTTCGGTACATTGCTGATCATATGATTTAAGGGGGTTCTCACAAAATTGACAGGGGCCGGGGAAAATAATTGCCTGCTTTGCCCCCAACCCAAAATAAAATACACATAAAAAGGAGCCACATCACCGTCCTCTGCTGACACTTCAGTTTGACGGTCAGGTAACGATCACCACAATGACGAGCACTCACAAACGAGACTGAAGGGAAAAGTAAACGTATTAACTCGTCTGAACCGCCTGTCATCACCTCTCAAGGTGAACAAAGACAAAGGACAGGACTTTTTTCTCTCTGTGAACATTTCCTACCTCCTCTCCTTCTCTTCACATCACAACTGATCGGTAGCTCAGCTCCCGGTGGCGTCCGGAGAAACTCAGTGTTGACGTGTTTGGAAAAGATTTGATTCTATCCTTTTTATTCTTCTGTTGAAAAGTCCAAATTTCTCTTTCCTCCACTCTGTCCTCGTCTTCTCTACTTCTCTCCTTCTCTAAACGTCAGACCGGACCGCCCAGCTGTGCTGCCCAGCTTTCTGGTTGGACGCGACCATACAGGAAGCGGGGCTGTGATTGGCTGCGGTGAGATTCTGCTGGAGTCATCAGGACCTTTAACACTTCCAGATGTTTGATCTGAAGCAGGCGGACTGAGCGCTGTGCTGGAGCTGCGTTCAAACACGCAAATGCACAGCGCAGCAAAAAAGTTCCGCAGCGCACGGACAGACATCTGTTGGATTTTCCCGGTCGGCACCAAGGGGGCAAGGTTAGAGGTCAAAGGTGAGGGATGAGCTCTAGAAGGGATTTCCTGTTTTGCGGAAGGAAACGTCACAAAAAAAGGGAAAGACTTGGGGATTTAAGGAAGTTATGGAAGAGACTAAAGGAATGTCTCTAAGAATTAGGAAAGTGAATGTTCGACAGTCATCATGACGTTTCTGCTTTGAGGCAGAGTTAATGTGCGTTACTTTAAACAACACTAAGTAAGCTTTACTGAGCAACAGCGCCCTCTGCAGGCACACACGGTATTAACTCTGTTGGGCTGCAGCGGAACCACAATGCAGTTCATTAACGCATGACATCACCACAGTCACATTGAACGAGCAGCGTTTCACTACGAGTGGAAAACACGAGTCAGCTCTTTTCCCTTTTTAATCTCCAAGCGTCAGTAGAACCTTATTAACGCAGGTGTAACTCGACCCGAGACGGTGACTTTCAACATTTTGGATTACGCTGCACATTTTGCCCCAAAGCTAAGGAGCGGCTGAACACAACCCTTGTGGTAAACAACCGAGTTCAGATGCCAAAAAAAATGAATCACAGATTGCCGTTAAATCCACAGGGAGGAGACCCACAGAAGAGGAATGCTGCACACAAACACGCAACGTTATTGTCGGTGCTTTCCAGAGTTTTGAGTTTGTGTTGTCGCTAAATGTGTCAGTATCCAAAACGTTTTCAAGGATTTTCCAACTAGATTTCCTGCACGTTCGCTCTTGGGAACCAAATGTGAGAGACAAAAGATCATTGGAAACATGTTGGATGTAAACTCAGCGACCTCAGCTTCTCACAATCACATGTTTCACAACAGCAGCTGACACATGCTCCCAGATCTGTGTGTGTCGACCATGTTGAAGCCCGTTCACAGTTCCCTATTATCAACTGTCACCTGATATCACCTGCCGGAGCTTTCTCCTTGTGCTCATTCCAAACAAACTGAAACCAGGATCAAAACACATCAAAACACGAGACTTAATGGAATCTCTACCTCGTCTATTCGAGTACAGACTGTAAAATAAAGATGGACGATGCGTCTCCACTTCGTACAAAAGAGGAAAGAAACAGGAAGTATTTGTCATTTTTCCAAAATATGCCCAGTCCCAAACAGAGGGGCGAGGTGATGGTGAAATTATACGCTTGTCTTACACACAAACACGGAGCTGACAGTCGAGACACGCTAAATTATAACTTGTGTTTCCCTGAATGAGACTTGTACATAATGGTTTTAAGTCTTGGCTCAGGCCTGCACCATTACAGCCAACTGGGAATGTGTGTGTGTGTCTGTCTGTGTGTGTGTGTCAGTGAGTGAGTGAGAGAACTTTGACCCAAATGATGAGATATTTACATGTTGATACAAGAATTTATGGCTTTGGGTTTGAGCAGGTTACACCCAGCGTCTCACACAGTGAAGTTCAACCTCTCTCTGAACCGCACAGCAGCAGTTTGAGACTGGGAGCGCACAGGAAGACATGTTGCTCTATAACATGTACGAAAAAGGGTATTTTAAAGAAATTGTGGTTCCTATAAACACAAAGTTAACATATCAAACTGCCTGGTGTATATTTTAAAATATTTAATCTCTTAAAACATTCTGCGGTTCTGGCTGCAGGAGGCGCTCTGCTGTATCATACGTGACAATAAACTGGAAAGGTTTTTTGTTTCGGGATTTTTACAGAACAAAAACAAAACTCCACCCTGGGATTTAAGAGATGGAGATGAGCATTGTTGACTTTCAAAATAAATCTATATCTTTAACTAGTAAATAAACTTATAGTCACTCATAGTTTATATATATATATTCAACAGATTGAACCAGTGATATTTTAAATCCAGTTCTTCAGTCCCATGAGAGATTTAACAGGGAGACATCAGATAGCACAGGCGTGGTGAGAGGCGAGGAGGATCAAGTCAGTGAAACTAAAACTGAACAAAACCAAGAGACAACCGCAGAAATTCAACATAAACAATATAAAAACCTAATCACAGGAGTGTTTCTGAGTTGTGATCTGGACATTTAAAGTTATATTTACATCATAAACTCCCATTTAACTCGTGAGCACTTCTTTTCAACATGAACCTTATAGAACCCTGGTGACAGGACAGGGGAAGTTTCTGTGTGAGGTTGTTTTTCTGACCCGGGACACCTTGTGGTTCCAACACGTCCGAACTAACGAAGTGTGCAACAGGTGGATTCTGGAGAACCAGGATGAGTACCAGGGGCTCGTTTACCTCCGGAGCTGTGGGGCGGTCGTCGGACCACTTGCTCCCGGCTCTCCCTCATGTTTTCCTCCTCTTCCTCGGAGCGAGCCTCGGCCATGTCTCCTCTCCGGTGTTGTCCTCGGGGGGGGAAGTGAAGAGCCGGGTCGGAACCACAGGCTGTTTATGAGGAGGTCACAACTCCCGACATTGTTCCTGTTCCTTCTGTTGTTGTTGTTGTTGTGTCGTCGCTAAACATCCAGCAGCCGCCGCGCGACCACAGCCTCGACAACCCGGGACAAGTCCACCCGAACCCGGCTCGGCTCCGTGAGACGCTCCGGTTCCGCACGAACCGCGTGAAGCCGCAGTGACGCTCAAACTGCGCAGTTTGTTAACGTCAAGTTTCGGGTGAAGAGTTTCTGCGCCGCGAGCTCAGCGCACAGCTGCACGCGCACCGGCCCCGTGACGTCACCAACCGACAAAAAAAAACCTGGGAAAAGAAATGGCGGAATCAACAATTAGCATAAATAGAAGGTGACACAAGCTAAGCTACATGGCTAAAGTGGTACTAATGAGCAGTTGTTAAAGAAATAAGGAACAAAAAGAGACGTTAAATGACCAGAAATATGACACACAACAACTGCATTGAGACAAAAGTTACCACAACTGATGCAAAAAATAACAACGACTCACAAAGAGGGACACGAAACAACTCCGAGGAGATGCAGAACCACCAGAATAATAAAACATAACTGCTGGACGCCAAATAATCCTCATGAGAACTAACCCGAAGATGCAAAACAACCTAAATATAACACAAAATAAAAGACAGAAAACAAACGTAAACACATGCAAGACGACTACAGACGGAAACACAAAATGTTCACACAGAGAAAAAGAAATCACAAATGACACAAAACAAAGCAGCCGTTGTGTTGTCACTGCTTTTATGGACAATTAAAAGAGGATAAAATAAGAATAAAGCTGAAGTCTTAACAGGCGGAACACGACGGAGACACAGATGACGATGGATGACGAAGAGCGACTCAGCGTTGATCAGTGTAAACAGTGATTGACAGGTCGAGACGAGCAGAGAGGTTTTAGTTTGAAGACTTTAAAAGAAAAAGACACAATAACTAGTTTGTAAACCTGCATTTTTTTAATTTTAAATTTTTGCAGCATCTGTGTGATTTCTCTTGTGTTTTGGGTCCTGATGATTTGACACTTTGTTTTATTGACAGTTATGTCGGTGACAGAACATCACAGATGAGATTATGGTTTAAACAAAGACAGAAAATCATGTATTGAAAGTTAAAACGACCCAGAATGAAAGTTTGAGCTTCTGTCACGTTGAACTTTTACATTTAATGACTCTTCAGGTTTTATTCAGAATTGATTTGACTGGACTTGTGATTGTTCCACGTGTCATGTCATCAAGTTCAAACTCTGCACGTGCATCTGATTGTGAAGCAATTAAAAACACTTAATTAACAAGTCAACTGTAGTTTCGGTGTTTTGCCACAGGAGGGCAGCACTGACTAAACTTTCTCTCTGTCCTTGATTCTTTCTCTCTTTCTTTAGTTTCACTCTTTTTGCTTTTTCTTCTGTTCGTCTCGTCTGTTCTATTCATGCTCTCCATCTCTACTACTCTCTCACATAGTTCTTCTCTTACTCTATCTGCTCTCTATCTCTCTCTCCTCTCTCTCTCTCTCTCTTCTCTCTCTCTCTCTCCTCTCTTTCCTTCTCTCTCTCTCTCTCTCTCCTCCCTCTCTCTCTCTCTCTCTCTCTCTCTCTCTCTCTGGGGGGCGTGGTTTGTGGTACATCTGGGCGGGGCCACACAGTTACCTAGCGGCCAGCAGCAGGGTGATTGACAGCTGAGCAGCTTAAAGCCTCAGAGAGACTGAAACAAAACAACAGCTCGTTTTACAAGAAGAAAAAGAAACGTCTGGATTTTACTTTACTCTGACTTTTATTATTGATTGTTTTGTTTTTTGGATTCACTTTGTGTCTGAGAAGAAGAAGGAGAAAGAAGAAGAAGAAGAAGAAGGAGAAGAAGAAGGAGAAGAAGGAGAAGAAGAAGGAGAAGAAGGAGGAGAAGAAGAAGAAGGAGAGAGAGAAGGAGAAGAAGAGGAAGAAGGAGAAGGAGAAGAAGGAGAAGAAGGAGAAGAAGAAGGAGGAACAGTAAGAGAGGCTGAGACACGTTCACCTCACTCCAGCAGGTCAGTGTCTATATTAAGAGTAAAGGTAGAAAATAAGAAATATAAACATACACAACATGAAGAATTGTAAAAATGTAATATGAATAATAACAACATATAATTATAAAAAAACATATTACATTAAAAATGATATTATATACATATATGGTTTAGTGAAGTGAACACAACGGATAGAAAAACTTTGAAATGAAGTAACAGAAGTAAAACCTAATTAGAACAGAGTAGAATATTAGTAGAGTCTGACAGAAACAAAAAAGAGGGAGATTCAAAATAATAGAAAAATAGAAATTAGTACTTTTTTAGATGAAAAGATCTACAGATCTACATGTACTGTGTGTGTGCGTGTGCGTGTGTGTGGTGTACCATGTGCAGACACTCATTGACTTGCCTAAAGTTGCTAACAAGTGTATGCACACACACGCCTCACCACCTCAGACAGGACCCCCGATGACGGCAGGTATGGGAAGCTTCCTTTGAATCAAACCTACAATAAACTTTTATCGTTGCGCATTCCCTGATTTGACCTCATTCTCGTTTTTATTATTGTTATGTGGTCACACTTTAATTTTCTGGAACACATTTGCAGATTCAGACCTGGTTGTGTGTGTGTGTGTGTGTGTGTGTGTGTGTGTGTGTGTGTGTGTGTGGTGTGTGTGTGTGTGTGTGTGTGTGTGTGTGTGTGCTCTGCTGAAGTGCCCTTGAACAGTCATCATCATGATTTCATCCAAACCTCAATCAGATAAAATGAAGAGCATCAAAAACCAGGTCAGAAACAACGTGAATACCTCCGGCCTCCGTGCGTGTGTGTGTGTGTGTGTGTGTGTGTGTGTGTGTGTGTGTGTGTGTGTGTGTGTGTGTGTGTGTGTAATCCCTGGCTTGTGTGATGGCATGTGACTGTCTGATTTTAACAAGGACACACACTCACACACACATGCCGGCACTTGTGGGGACATCATTTCCTGGAGACTCAGCATAACTTTATCCACTGACCCAAAAAATCTGTGTTTTCCTAATTAGAGACTCAGCTTTTGTCCTCGTGTTGGACAAGTTGTCCCCAATTAACTGGTTTTTAGTATTATATTTGTTTCCAAAGGTAGTCTATGACAGACACACACACACTCACACACACACACACACACACACACACACACACACACACACACACACACACTCATGGTGGCGGTTTGGGATTAAACATCACTATCTCATACACACGGTTTACAATCCATCCTTTACCATCTGGGCCTTTAATCTGTGTTTGTGTGTGTGTGTGTGCTTATACTGATATATTTGTGAGGACCATTTTAAGGTCACAGGAGTGAAGACATTTCCTCACTAAGATAGAAGTACAAAAATGTGTGTGTGTGTGTGTGTGTGTGTGTGTGTGTGTGTGTGTGTGTTCGAGCCAGACAGTTTAACAATCTCTCTCTCTCTCTCTTTCTCAGGACAGGTGTCAGGCTCGCTCGTCCATGTGGTCTCGGCAGCAGCTCAGAGGTAGGTACACTGTTCTGTGCAGTTGGGGGGGGGTGGTGGGGTGGGAATTCATGGAATGTCCTGGAATGTCCTGGAATGTCCTGGAACGCCCTGGGTGGGACTCGGATGCATTCGGACCACTCTTCCTGTTTCCTCGCAACCGCTGACGACCTTTACTTCCTGTTTCTGGGCAGAGATAAAACGGGAGGATGTACTGATACAGTTCTGGAGACATCGGGTGTTTAAGAGTGTCCCCCCCCTCCCCCGCTCCGTTCACCAGCCTCCTGCTGAGGATTAATATGTTGTTCACCTCAGAGTTTGTGCGTCAGAAATAAATCCACTGGACCTTTCAAACACACAACAAGTTCAGGACAAGTCTTCTCAGTTAGGTTGAAACAATAAACACACACATCCCCTCCAGTTCCTCAGGTGTTGATTTGACTGTACGCTCATGACGAGGCTGCAGGGCCCGTTCTGAACCTGCCTGTTTGCTGGCTTGGTTGCAGCTTTCTTTATCAAACTGCAAAAGTGGCCTGATGTTTTTAATCATATGAAGTTATTGAAGTGGAGGGAAACCAGGGAGTTAACGTATCTCTGGGTTTGGAGAGGGTGAAGCGGAACGTGGACCGGTGGAGCTTCCTCTGCAGGGTGTCTGGGCTCAGCCTTAAAGACACGTGAGGAGTTCAGACATCTGCAGGGTGTCGGAGTAGAGTCGCTGCTCCATGATATCCTGCTTAGCGTTAAGGTATTTCATGTGGTAATCCAGACACCGGATGCTTCTACAGTCATGAATTTGGTTTTGCAGCATCTAATAAGAGTAAAAACTGGATCATATGATGAGTTCATGTTCAGGTATCAACAAAGGTCTTTGAAGGTTTGTAAAAAACTTAATCCATTTGTTTTGAGATATTTCCGTCCGACCCAAAGCGGTGGACCATCCTTTGAGCCATGGCGCTAGTGTGGCTAAAAATAGCGTTCACCGTCATAGATTATCCTCCTGCAGCTCTCGGCAAGTTGATTTTCATAACGTGGGGAAGTTAAATGAAACTGCCAGGAAGGAAGGAAAATTGTTTTTCACAGCCTCTCACATGAAAAACCCTCAGTTACACGTATGTTTTAAATAAGTCAAAAGTGTTGAGCTCCAGGAAGTCCAAGTGTGACGGCCATGTCTGTAAATACGTCAACTAATAGAGAGCCACTCTGTCCTCGTCCTGCAGGCCAGCAGCTGTCTGCAGAGCCCAGGAAAGGAGTCTGATGTTGGGGTGAGAGATCCTGCCAATGCCCCCTGTCCTCACATCAGACGACCATCACCCCGACCATCACCCCGCACTGGAAACATGCTATAGCCGCCTGACAGCCAATCAAAATGATGGCCTCGATGGTTGTCAGGGGCGCCCGGAAGAAGTCTCTCACGTTGAGAGGAGTGGACCCGGAGACCTGCATGATCGTGTTTAAGAACCACTGGGCACAGGTAATCAATCAGTCAACCTATTGATCAATCAATCAATCACAAAAAATGTATTTACTCTTTTAAAAAATCTCTTTCCCATTCTTTATCTCTCCGTCTCTTCAGTCTGTCCTATTATCTCGTAATGGTTGGCTGACACAGTTTGTGATCTTGTGTGCGTGTTATTGTGCGTGTTATATTGTGTGTGTGTGTGTGCGTTACTGACCCAGACTTTGGCCCTTAAACACAGGATCCATTTAGAACAGACCTCTCTCTACAACCGCCAAGAAAACCCACACACACTTTTTGCCTCTGTGTGTCCACAAGTGTATTGTGTGTATGTGTGTGTAGTGTGTGTGTGTGTGTGTGTGTGTGTGTGTGTGTGTGTGTGTGTGTGTGTGTGAGTGAGTGAGTGTGGTCCTTGTCTGAAGCAGCTCGGGGTCAAAGGTTAACAAAAGGCCAGACAGTGAATGACATTCTTCCCTTTCTCTCTTTCTTTTCATTCATGCGTTCAGCCCTTGTTCGTCCCTCCCAACGCAATCTCTCTTCTACTGTATCTTCAACTTCTCAGAGCAAATGAAATGTTTCCTATTCAACGTGAACATGTTGACAATAAAGATACAAATCAGCAAAAAGGCGACTAATGAATAAGGCTAAATTTGGAATATACAGTATCAAATTTCGAATGTTGTCATATTGTGCATATCACTACAGCTTAAAACCCTTAAACATACAACTGGGAAAAAAGGATATTTTTAACCAAATGTACTGTAGGTGCAATCGAATCTTAAAAGATGATCATATAAAATACATGTAGAATTATATCATTCATTAGATTACATATATGTCCAATCTCTCTACAGGTCGTGAAGATTCTGGAGAAACACGAGCCGGGTCGCAGCGGCGCTGGTGCGTTGAGCTTCCTCTCCGGTCATGCTAGTAGCACCAGCGGCTCTGGAGCGTTACGCCTCGGCCCCATCCCGGCTGACGAAGCCAGCGCCGTCCAGAACTATGTGGAACACATGCTCTTCCTGCTGATGGAGGAAGACGCAGGGCAAGGTTAGAGACCAACACAAGAACCCAGCAGGCTTCATCGTGTCACAGTGTTGGATTGAACGTGGTTTGATGAGTTTAATGTCCTGATTTCAGGAGGAGCAATGGGTCCGATCCTGGAGTTTGTGGTTCTGGAGGGTGTGATGGAGAGGTTGTTTCTGTGGAGCCTGAGGAGGCAGTTCACTGAGGACATGAAGCTGGAGCAGCTCCGGATGTACCAGATGCTCCTGTCTCAGGCCAAACAGCCTCTGCTGCATCATAAGCCCGTTCTCCGACCGCTCATGATGCTGCTGGCCTCGTGTGCTGGAGCTGGAACCGGTGAGTTGATGGTGATAACAAACTTATTCTCTCTGTTGTGTGACAGCAACATGTGTCCTGTCATTACTGTAAGAGTTCCAGGCAACCACCACAGGCGCTTTATGATCAGAGCAGTCACAGGCCAAAGGCTTTTCTATAGAAGCCTTTCATAAAGTGGATGTGAAAATCATTAGGTGCCTTAAACCCCTGAAAAGAGTTTGAGTTTTGTTCTAATCTCAGACTGTGACAGGTGTCACCGTCATGGATTTCCTTCACCCAGCTAATCAGTTTAAAGAGCAACTGGAGATGGTTTAACTGTCTCCTGACATCTAATTGGTTGTAAGTGGTTCATTAAGAAGTGGTTTCACACACTGCAGGTGGCGATGGTAAGGTGGTTAGTTAATCGCCTGCGTTCCCTCTCCAGACAGCGGCGGCGTGGTGGAGGCGGAGCTTGTCCTCCTGCTGAACCAGTTGTGTGTCGCTCTGGTCAAAGATCCCTCAGTGCTGGAGCTGTTCTTCCACACCAGTGAGGACCAGGGAGCCGCCAACTTCCTCCTCTTCTCCCTGCTCATACCATACACACACAGGTAGGGGTGTACACACGGGTACACACACACAGGTATACACACAGGTAGGTGTACACACACAGGTACACACACTCACAGATAGGTATATGGACACAAGTACACACACATACTGTATGTATGTAAGAGGTATACACAGGTAAGTATGTAAAACAGGTGCAAACACACTTATGCATAATTAACACAAAGAAAGAAAGGTATACACACATACTGTATGTACATACATACGATACACACACACAGTTACACAAATACTTGGGTATACACCACTGTATACACACACAATGTCTATTAGCATATATAAAAAACTTGACTATCTCTGTATCTCAGACAGGGTTCAGTGGGTCAACAGGCCCGAGACGCTCTGCTGCTCATCATGTCTCTGTCGTCCTCCGAGCCTCGAGTCGCCCAGCACATCGGAGAGACATAGCAACACAACTCTTCCTAATACACCACACACACACACCACCCCACACACCACACACACACACACACACACACACACACACACACAGGATTGAGAGCGTGAACCTTGATGCTTCATTCTAAAATACCTCTGCCGCTGCGTCTGCTCGTCCTGGTAACGTTATCATTTGTTCAAGATCGGCTCGTGAATAAAAAACTGAAATAGGAATAAATCTGTAAAACAGCCTGAGTTGAGTTAAACTCTGTTCATCTCCACATTCATTCCGACTTCATGTAGAGAAATTAAAAGTGAGAAAACATTCATTTCTTTGTTAGTGTGAAGACGTTTTTATGAATGAGATCTGTGTCTTGAGTCGTGCAGCGGTGGAGCTCATTCCTCCAGTCATCTCCGCCCTGCTTTGTAATCTCATTAACACAGTTACGTAATGAACTAATGAGCGAGAGAGAGAGAGAGAGAGAGAGAGAGAGAGAGGAGAGATACGGTGGCAGACGAAGGACAAATGGCATATGTTCAGTAGCTTTAGGGCAGAAACATAGACTGTGAATAACGATGCGTCTCTTCTTCCAGCTCACGACACCAGCGCTACCATCTTGCACTTTTGACATTAAACCCACTCGTCCAATCAGGAGTCGGTCTCAGCTGTCAATCATGATGTTTCACCTCTTTTTTATATCATCAAAATCTAATTAAACCAAACTTATCGGAAACATGAACTTGAAAAAACATCAGAGTGACACGAAAGTAAGAAAAAGATAAAAGATGGAGAACATTTTGTAAATAATAACTAATTCAAAATCTTAATGATGGTAAACAAAAAATATAAATGAAAAAACATTAATAAAGCTTGTTTTGTTTAATTGCCTGTAAACTCCCTCTGTCGGCCATGTTTGCTTCGTCACCGCCAGTTTCTTGTGTGTGTCACAGGGCGAGCTAAGACACGAGCGTGTGCTGTGTGTGTGTGTGTGTGTGTGTGTGTCAGATCTAAACCCATGTGACCACACTCTGACCTCAATCTTTGTGCTGAGTGCAGATTAGTAAAGCAGCGTGAGATTGGCTGGTACACAGAGAGGGATTAGTAAGTCTGCACATGATTGGGCAGCTGCCTGATTGTTAACGAGACTTGCATCTGCTTGTCGAACCACATCTGCTGCTGCGGTTTGTGTTGATGTTCATGATGTGGCTTTCTAAAGACCTGTGTGTGTGTTCAAAGATTTTCAAGGTCTTTTAATACATTCAAGACTTTTCTTTTCGAAGTCATGTCTTTGTGATATTTATTTAAAGGCTTTTTGAGGCTTAGAAGACTTTATAAAATACTTTGTAAGACTCTGTAAGGCTTTGTAAGACCTATTAAAGATGTTTTCAGGCCTATAAAACACCTCACTTGTGATTTAAGGCTTCTTAAGACTGTTTTGAATATTATCTAATATTGTGTTGTGTGTGTGTGTGTGTGTGTGCGGCGCTGACAGGTGCTGGCCACAGGTCTGTCTGGTCTCTACTCGTCTCTTCCAGCCAGGCTGCAGGTTTACAGTGAAGACTGGCACTGTCTGGACCAGGCCGACTGGCAGCAGGTAACCACGACGACCACACAGTGATTGAGTGACAGGAGCAGGAAACTGACCCACGGACTCACGCAACTGAGTTGTTGTGTTTGCACGGTTTAAAAAAAAAATGAATCGTATAGAATCGGTGAAGTGAACGAGCGGATGAAAGAATAAACAGATGAATGACTTGATTAATGAATGTTGACATCACTCTGACCTGATGTTTGGGGTCAACAGGTTCCAGCTCTCGTCCACTTCCTGCATTCACTGGACTTCTGTAGTGCTGTTACCAAGGTAACACACACATAACACACACACACACACACACACACACACATACACACACAGGCTGTGAACAATGGCAGAGACAATTTAAAAGAGAAGCATTTATCACTCTGTCTGTTCCGTCCTTATCTGTTTCTCTCAGGTCGCTCATCCCTCCATCAGGTCTCAGTTGCTCAGTTACATCTACAACGGCTTCTTGGTGCCTGTTCTGGCTCCGGCTCTGCACAAGGTACCTGAACACTTTCCCTGTGTGATGCTCCGAGCTCCGAGCTCCGAGGAACCTTTCACACCTGATATTTAGGTTCAGACTAAACTGAAAAGTTTGAAGGTCTGAACCAAGCAAAGTGTGAAAGAGTGTGTTATTCTGTGTGTGTGTGTGTGTTCAGCTGACGGTGGAGGAGGTGATGACCACGACGGCGTACCTGGACCTGTTCCTGCGCTCCATCTCCGAGCCCGCCCTCCTCCAAACCTTCCTGTCCTTCATCCTGCTGCACACGCACGACAACGTGCACATTCTGGACACACTGGTCAGCCGGGTCAACACACCTTTCCAGGTAACAGATGTACGGTCTGATAGTTGGATGATGCTCTATCCAAACACGTACGATGACCTCTGACCTTTCTGTGTGTCCATCAGCTGGGTACAGTGTCTCTGGCTCTGTTCAGGACTCTGATTGGTCTGTTCTGTGAAGACGTCATGCTGCAGCTGGTGTTCAGGTCAGTCTGATAAGTTAAAAAATGAAATGGGGTTTGGTCCATATATAATATATACTGCAGCCAGCCACTAGGGGCAACAGGCGCCAGCTGTTATGTCATCGGACTGGTCCACGCTCGGACTGACGTGGGCGTGTCTCTGTGTCCTCAGGTATCTGATTCCCTGCAGCCACCTGAGCAGGAAGCAGCGCTCCTCCTTAAAGCAGAGGGACTGTTACTCCACCAGCGCCGCCTCCTTCCTGCTCCTGATGCCCTCCTGGTGTCCCGTGTACCTCCACAACACAAACACACGCTCACACTCTGAGCACATCCACTTTCCCAAAGGAGCAGGTCAGTACAACGGACACACACACAACACAAGCACCTGTACACGTTTGTATGCTAATTTAAATTGTCTGTCTGTGTTAGACCTGTCAGTGTCGGACAGTGTCGGTTACTGTCGAGGTTCAGATTTTCTGATGGATGTAAACTACCTCCACTACCTTTCCGACGCTCGCCAGGCCATCTCCGCGTCCCACAGGTTCGTTTTTCCCTCCACGATGAAATCAGGAAACAATGGTCAACAGTTCAAGTTGATTCTTACCTTTTGTTCTGGGGAATAAACCAGTCAAAGATTATTTTTGATTGTCCAACACTAGGTGTAATGAGTGTTGTTTTCCTGCAGGGCATGTCGGCTCTGGTCGGCCCCATATGACGGGATCAACCCTCGTCTGACATAACCGATCTGACACACCAGGGGGCGACGTGGATGAAGAGGAGGAATTTGTACAGCGGGTCAAGAGTGACTCCATCTGCTCTTTGGTCATCACTCCTCCCCCACTCCTGCCCCCTCCTCCCCCACCCCTTCCTCATCAGATACCGTCTCCACCAGCAACCACACAGGAAGGGCCAGTTCCGCTCTGGAGCTGGAGTGGGATGACATTTTTGCAGATGACGATCTCTCTTCATCAGTGATGATAAACTCAGGATTTGCCAACGGCATCGTGACCCTGGGTCCACCTCCTCCTTTACCTCCTCAGCACATCCAGGAAATGCGACGCAGTGCGATCAAGTTGGTGCATGGCTCGTACGTCGAGGAGTCCGAGTTTCAGGACGATGTTCTCGTCTACGATCTGGTTCGCCCAGAAGGACACAAGGCGGCCATGTTGGAGCGAATCATGGCAGCAAATCGACTGGCACGGGAAGCATCGCGCCAACGGCAGTGACAACGTCAACGATCACAACAATGTTAACGCAAACGGGGAGAACGGTAATGGAAACAGTTAACAGCATTATGTCGACAAGGAGGAGGAGCGAGGATGGAGAGAGGGAGGAAAGAAGAGGGAGCGACGTTTGTGGGAAGGAGGTGAAGAGGAGGAGTGAGGAATGCCGGAGGGAGACTGGGAGAAGGAGGGAGGAAGAAGAAGACCAGAAAATCAGGCCTGAATCACGAGAGACGAGGGGACGTAAGGTTTTCACCAACGGTTTCAATGTAAAGAATCACATCATCAACGAATGCGATGATGCTGATGAAGACGGCAGTCGTTAAAGAAAAGCTGCAACCAGAGCGACCTCACAACTAACACAACTGTCAATCACAAGCACACAACACACCAACAGCTTCTACGTCACAACTCCCAAAATACAAACGCTTTACCCAATGGCCACGATGGATCTGAGCCACGTTACCCAACCACGTCTCCGAGTCTGCCTGATAACAAAGTGAAGAAGAACAACGGCTTCCTGTCCCAGTACCATGAACTCATGCTCTCCCTCGGGGTGGAGCCGGACTGTGACGACATCGCGGAGGACATCGGCACGTTCAGAAGGCGGGTCCGAGCGCTCAGGCAAAAACTGGTGGAGGAGGAAGAGGGGCTCTTCCTAGAGTCAGGTATTAGTTCATCGTGGGTGACGGAGAGGTGGAAGGGGAGGAGGAGGAGGCGATGGAGGAGGTAGAGGAAGGAGAGGAGACAAAGGCAGCAGCAGGAATGGAGTTCCATTTACAGGTGTGTTTCTGAGCCCGAGTGTTTAAGTAGCTTTCTGAATTCCATTAGAAAAACTGAAAGAGGCTTTGTGCCTGCGTCACCACTCTGGTACCAGCAGACTGTGGGAGAACATTAGGAAGTGGCCTTTTTCTATTTAATGACTTAATGTATGAAATGGGTCTATTTGGCTATGAGGCTTTATATTCACACTAACCTGTAGTTTACCTCGTGTCCCAGGTCCGTTCATCAGTGTCCTGTTATCTCGGCTCGAGAACATTCTGGAGAACTCCATCGCTGTAAACCTGCTGGTGACGGGCATCTTGGCCCAGCTGGCGTCGTACCCACAACCTCTGCTGAGATCCTTCATGCTCAGCACCGACACAACGCACATTCAGCCCAACGTACGCACTCTGTACCAGGTAAGGTCCAATCACACGTCTTATGCATCTGGTTTGGTTTCTCATTGTTCAGCAGATCTAAATGATAACGTTGTGTACGTCTCTGTAGGTGTTGGTGTCGGTTCAGGCTCAGATTGAGCGCTACGTGACGGCCAGAGCAGATTACCCAGCGCTGGTCACTCAGGCCTGGAGGTTCTTGTTGGTGAAAGACCAGGACAGCAAGTTTAGAGGTGAATAAACACAAGTATATTGGAAACGCTATGAGATAACTACACTAGATATCAAGTTGGAAAAGGTGTAGTAAACGTTTTGTCTGTAGCATACTGACCTCTACCGTCCTCGTGTTCCTCAGAGTGCCTCGAGTCTCACGGCGGCGACATCATCCTGGACCCGTCTCTCCCCAACGGCTCTGTGAGAAACGCTCTGGCTCTGCCTCCTCTTGGCGTCCTGCCGCCCTGCCCTCCGATCCCCCCCCAAGCCAAGAGCCGAGTGTTCGCCATCGTCCTGTTCGCGAGTTCCTCAAAGAGCTAGCCGCCATCGCCCAGGAGCACAGCATCGCACTGGACTGTTCCCCCGAGGAGTGATCAGAGGAGCGTTGCCTGAGAAAGTGCCACCAATGTGCCCGTGAGCAAGGCACTGCTGAAAACCTCAAACAGAGGAAGTGATACGCAACCACCAGCAGAAGACTGGGGGCTTTCTAAAAGTCCTAACGCACAAAACATGCAACACAAACTATACGACCACAACATGCGAGTAAATTATATTGATTTCATGCATAAACTTGTACATTTGTATATTTTCCTGGCAGCACTTGAATATTTCCCCCCCATGTGAATATGGATGATGATTTATGCTGATGAAAATAATTTGATGGGGCATCTTTTGAAGATAAATAATATTCCTTCTCTAAATGTTTGTGGGGTCAGTGAAAAATAGTTTCCACAACTGTTTCTGAAATATTTGTCTGTCTTATTTTTTAAAAAGAAAAGTTATTTCAGCTGATTCAACTTTAACGGTGAAATGAAGAGTTGTTGTGTTGTGTCTTTATCTGCAGAAACACAAACACTCTTACACAGTGATGACAATGCCTTACTCCAACACACTAAGAGATTTCCGTGCAATATACACGATGTGCAAGTTGTACCTTGTCTCATTTGCGCTTGTATCAGTTTGTGCTTCGTTGTTTTTAATATTAATTGTGTGATTTCAGTCTGTTAATGTTTGTCCCTCTTTGTTGTTTTTTTTTTTACTTCACCTGTTGCGTTTGAAAGAAAGTAAATCTCACTTCCTGTTTGCGTCGGCTTCACTTCACCTGAGCTCTACATCCAACTGAGATCTGTGTTCTCACTTCCTACATTTCTACACCAACGAGGAAGCGTGTTGTGTTGTTGGAAAACTTATCACTGTATCTTTAAACGAAACTGAACTCGGAACTCATCCGACTCTTTTTGTCCCTGATTGTAAACACTACCGCCCTCGTCACTATACAAACCATCATTATTACATTATTATTATGGGATGGACGAATCTGACTGGACTCGAAGCAGTACATCTCTCAGCCCATCCTGTTGAGGGTCAATGCTGCCATCTGCTGGTGAACCACCACTGTGACGCTTCATTATTAAGTCTCTTCTTTCCTTTTGGAGGAAATTATTGCCAGATGATGTGAAAAATAATTAAGACCATAAAATATCGTGATCCCTGCTAACGCTCTGTTTGTGTCTTTTTTTTGCTTCTTTAAAATGTCTTCATCATTTTTAAGATTCATCCATTTAAAGAGTCTTAAATGTTGTTTGGAACTTTTCAAGTGCAGGTCAATGCAGCATCAGATCAGGTTTTAATATGAAAAGAACAATTTGCAAATTGGGTTGAACATCTTTGTTGCTATATAGTGGATGATTTATATAAAATGTTCCAGTACGACAGAGTTGTCTTTATAGACTTTGCAGATGCTGCAGCACGGCAGTAAGCTACAGGATGTCATTTGAATTTCACCCAATAAGAAAACAAGACTAAAGCTCTTTGCAAACTAAGTCTGTAGCGACAGCAGCGATTGGGGGATGGAGCCGCTCGACCAATCGCGGGTCTGTCTTAGCTGTCAATCATGACGTCCCACCCCTTTTTAATATCATCAAATAACTAATTAACTGATCAGGAACATGGAAACTCGAACCACTTTGAACCACTGATGAGAAACAGTTTTAAAGCATCATCACTGAGTCATTTCTCTTTTTTGCACTTTGCCTGATTTTCATTGCTTCCTCAATTTTGTGCCTAAAACTTTGCATGTCTGATATTTGCTGATACAATAAGTGAGGAGACGTGACGTCTCCATCGCTCTGTGGCGTGACAGTTCCTGTGTCGGTGCATTCAGTCGTAAGTGACAGATGATAAAGCCACAGCGGCGGCCTCCTGTCAGCTGGTGCAACTGTGGTGGTCCGAGTTCTATAACCTTACGTTTGGAGGTAGCAGAGAAGAAGAAGAAGAAGAAGAAGAAGAAGAAGAAGAAGAAGAAGCAGAAGAACAGAAGAAGAAGAAGAAGAAGAAGAAGAGGAGAAGAGATGATGATGATGACGACGATGATAAAGGTTTCTCTGCTGCTGTGGGTTCTCGGTGAGTAGGTGAAAAACTGTGTGGTTTAATGTGCTCGTCTGGATACAAGATCTCGCTTCCTGTGATCAGATAACATCAAAGTAAGAATTGACTAACGTTAAATCCGATTATGTAAATGACGAACCTTTGAACACAAACCATCATTTTTCTCTTTGTTGCTGTGTCTGATTGGACTTGTGTTAAAGTCAATGTGAGTTATTCACCTCCATTAATTTCCAAACAGCATTTGAAAAGTTCATCCATCGCTGTGAATGAGAAGCAACAGAAGAATCAGGACGTGAACTGATCAAAACTCTTCATTCAGACCGAAAACCTACAATTTGTCTAACTCAGCATCAGGAACCGAATATTAGCCCAAATCTTACTCACTTCCTGTCACATGTTCTGTGAACTGTCCAAGTGTCTCGTCTTTACTGACCCCTTCTGGAGAGTGGGCACATTTTGTATAACGCCACGGCAAAGACCTTGAGGCCGCGGCGCCACGATCACTGTGCTCAGACTCTGACTCCAAATGACGTCCAAGACGGCAGCGTTCTTATCCGAGATATTTTGGTGTCATTTTCCTACAATACAATAAATCTTTACTTAGAGATCTTTACTTATTATTCAGATTAAACACTATTAAAAGGTAAAATCACTGACTACGTAAGAACCACTGTTAAACATGTTTGATTTACACGCCCAGTTCTCTTTCGCTGCAGGTGGTGCAGTGATGTCATTAGAAGGGTCTGATGAAGATACTAAAAGTGATGATGAAGATCACAGAGATTCCAGTGGTGAAGTCCCAGGCGACCTCTCCTCTGTCACCTTCTCAGGTGACCTCAACCTCCACTGCTGTTTTTAACACTTTGTTTCCTTCACATCATCAAGTGTTCAGCGGCAGCAGTTCCACATTGTACAGCTCGTAAATGTAAAGTTCATTTTTCAAAACCAGTTTAAATAAAAACAAAAATAAACTAAATACTAGATTTAAAGCGATGAAATGTGTATCTTTGTCGAGGTCATTTACTGGATAAGAGAAGTTTCATTTTCTATTTTGTGTAACGAAACAGGCAACACCTCCAGCTCCTCGCCCTCCTCCTCGCCCTCCTCCTCGCCCTCCTCGTCCAGAGCGACCACGGACCCCCGCTGCCTCGTCCTCGTTCTCCTCCTCCTGTGCATGTCCGCACAATGAAGAGCATCATGTTTGCTGTGATGACATTTTCTTTGACTCTATAATCATAAATAAACCTGCTTCTCTTATGCTCTCCCTCTGGGACACTTTGGTTATTCTAGTGTGTCTATGCAGACGATGGCGCTCGATGTGTCTGAGTAACCAGATCTATGTCTATGTATTTACGAATAAAAATGATTCGTAAAAAAGTTTGAAACTCTGGCCTTTGCACACTCACATTTTTTTGTGGGATCAACTCGCACATTGTCAATATTTCTTGAACCTGTATCCAGTCAAGGAAAGATTTCACTTCAGCGATGGAAGTTCACGGAGCGATATTTTGCGGCTTTGACCTTTTGGGACCGACGTGGACCCGTTGGTACTGAGCTCAGCTAGCATCCTGTGCCCATGTGGTCGATGACTCAGTTCCTGAAACCTGACTGATACTGAGACTGAGTGAAGGTAGAGACACAGAGCGTGTACGGAAAGAGAGAGAGAGAGAGAGAGAGAGAGAGAGAGAGAGAGAGAGAGAGAGAGAGAGAGAGAGAGAGAGACTGTGGGGGTTGTGATATTGAGGAACAGCAGGTTGTACTGTGGTGGAGAGAAAGTTTTATAGAGTGAAGATAGTATATCTATCTATAGTAGATCAGTAAATGTCTGGTACGATAAAGTTTTTTACTCATCGGGTCAATTGTTTGGTTTTGGAGTTGGCTGCTTCTACTTCTGATAACGTTACTTTTAGAGTCTGACGTTTTTTAGGGAAAAACGACTTTGTTCTGCATCACTGCCATAAACTGAATCGAGAGCGAAGACGGAAGAAAGTGAGAGGCAGTTGTAATGAAAGAGAGCTGACATGACAGAGGAGTGGGCGAGAGGGGAGGAAGGGTAGAGAGACAAAGAGCAGGTAGAGAGAGAGAGAGAGAGAGAGAGAGAGAGAGAGAGAGAGAGAGAGAGAGAGAGAGAGAGAGAGAGAGAGAGAGAGAGAGAGAGAGAGAGAGAGAGAGAGAGAGAGCACCAAGCACCAAGCTGAGGACTCGGAGAGAAGAAGTGAGAACGGCGGTCGAGCAACAGGGGTCGTGGAGAAAAGGAACAAAAACTAAAAAAAAAACCGGAAAGAGAAAGTCAACCGCTTCTGCCGATGATCTTCCAGCATCTTTAAGAAAGTGAACCTGAGAGAGAGAGAGAGAGAGTAAAACGTCGTCGCCATAATGAAGTTGTGGAGGCGCCTCTGCTTCCTCGGTGAGTGGAGCTCAACCGTCACTTGCTTTCACTTACTCACTTTTCTTTTCTTTACTTAATGCTGTTAATTTAAATTTGAAGGGATGATGACTTTGCATAAAAAGTTGATTTATTGATAAGCGACAAAACAGGCAGACGAGGAACTTTACATTTGGAGGCAGACGGAAGAATCCCGCGCTATTTGATTAGGTTTATTATAATGCTTCAATTCCAGGATCACCAAGGTCAAAGGTCAAAGGTTATATTTATTTGTCCTCTGTCCGATTTTCCCGCTTACTTCTTAAAAGTGTAACATCGTCTTTAAGTCTTTGGTGTTTTCAGTTATGTCTCCGGATTCAACCTCTTCCCCTGACAACCCGTCATCTGCCTCCATCCTTCTCTCTGTCCGTCTCAGTTCTAGCAGTCTCTTCGATTTCCAGAGGACGATCCTCAACCACAGATTCAACGCACAACGAGGAGGTTGCATCAGGTACTTTGTGTGTATGTGTGTGTGTGTGTGTGTGTGTGGAGGGGGGGGGGGGGCAATCAGGAGTCAGTCTCAGCTGTCAGTCATGATGTCTCAGACGCTTTTTTTTTTATATCATCAAGTGACAGAAACCGTCTTTGACAAACATTTATTTAACGTCTACTTTGATTTTTTGGGGGTTTGGTTCACGTCCCGTCTGAGAACATGGACACGGTGGGGTTTAAGAGATGCATTGGACCCGACCACCAGGGGGCAATCGAGACACTTTGGCTTCACTTTTGGGAGCTTGACCTAAAGTGTCATGTACTGTCTTGTCCTGTGCTGCACTCTCACACCCGCTGCTGTGTGATGTATGTTGTGTAATGCCCCGTCAGACCACGACGTGTTCTACCGCACTCCGACTCTCAATCAGAGTCGTTGCCGTGGCGACAGTGGCCACATCCTGCTTCTGTGCTGCTGTTCCAATCCAACATCTGGCTGATTCTGTGTGTGTGTGTGTGTCTTCCCTGTGACTGACACAGGTGCCCCGGGCCCCCGGACTCCGACCCCACCGCCCGAGTCTCTGAATGGCACCGAAAATAACTCCACCCACTCAACGCTGCCCCCCCCATCCTCCCCGAGTCATGTGTCGGAAAATGCAACAGATCCGCTTTCAACAGTGAATACGGTGAGAGATGATGCCAACCGGAGCCGAGTCATATATGAAACGCCGTGTTATCTCATTTCTTCTCGAAATACAAAAAAATAATCAAATAAACAAGTTCATTTTCTTATAATTCTGGTTGTTGACCTTTGTTGCAAATCAAAGGTCAACAAATAGATGAGACAATGTCATTCATGACAAAACGAGGTAACGCCTGCGATCTGTCTTTGACGTTGTTCACAGACGGGCGTGGAAACAAAGGACGGCGGTGGCAGCACGTCGGCGCCCACGACGACCCCGGCCAGCGAGACGGAAGGTGCCACCGTCCGTGAGGCCACAGTTTCCATGGCAACGGCCAGCAGCTCAGCAGAGCCAGGTAGCGTGCTGAAACACACGCAGAAGGAAGCTTCACGAGACGTGTGCCTCAGTTCGTCTTCCTGTTTGTCAAACCACAGCTTTCACATGCAGACATTCTCTGGCGGCTGCACAAGGACACACACAGCGACACATTCACACCCGTCTGCCAAGAAGTCAAACGCCCAAATGTTCAGACAACATGCTCAGCGGGTTTGACTGGCACTTCTCTGGTTTTAATGTTTACAGTCAAAATGAGAAAATGAATCAGCGGCTGGGTTTTCCGATCTGTTTTTAATTTTGTATTTGATGGTGAGGAAAAGACAGGAATCCGTCCAAAGCAGACTTTAACCCAGAGAAGACCTGATTTGCAACAGACGGTATAATCGGTGTAAAAACACATTCCTGCAATGCTGACTTTGCAAATAACTGTTGTTTATGTAAACGCAGGAGGTTAATATTGATATCTGATAATCCGTCAATCTGTACATTTGTTTTGCTTGTGTTCTCCACTGGAGGGCGCAGACAGCCACACCGTGAAATAACATAGAATTGAATTTCTGTACAATAACCAGCTTTCTGTGTCTTTTTGTGATAACAGCAGCCGCAGGTGGTTCGTCACTGGGTAAGGAGGCTGTGCTGCTACTTTATCATTTATCAACCTTAAGCAGCATGTTCACTTTTATTCTTTTATACTTTTATAATTCTCTTATGTAAAATTATGATTATACATAAGAGAATTACAAGTTTTTTAAAGCTGTAAATCACTTGTTGTTCTATTCCTGAAGGGACCCATATAATCACACAATAGATCAAATAGAATAAACCAGATTGTTCTTGTGATTTTGTTTTAATCTTGAGAGTCAGAATTAGAACATGCAGACATGATGATTTTCAGAAAACATTGGTAATTGTTTTTTCTGTGATACAATGCAGAAATTCTAAATTAAATAAATATATCATTTAATCATAAATAGTGAGACCGGTAATGATTATATAATCATTTCTGTCTCTACCTCTTCTCCAGGTTATGTGATGATGGTGTTGATCTTTGTAGTGATCATGGCTCTGTGTGTCATCCTCTTCTTTCTCAGGAGAGCGTCCAGGGTAGGAGAACGGCTTATGGTTATTTTTGTTGTATTTTTGGGTGACCTGCATATTTCTCACACTATTGATTTGTGTGTGTTGGTCTTATTTGGTTTTATTTGCTTCTCCAGACGTACTCGTTTGACCTCCAGTTCCCAGATCCCATCATTAATCAGTTCAGCGAACCCATCGGCACCTTTGAACCAGTCTACCTCGACGACCTAGGTGTGTGGTGTGTGTGGTGTGTGTGTGTGTGTGTGTTTGTGTTTAAATTCACATGACTGTGTGAGACTGTCCTGACTTGTGTGCTTTTGTTTGTGTGCGTTGTATCTCAGCCCCTAAAGATCGAGTGGCCCCCAGTGAACCTCCGGCAGCCAACGGCACAAGTCTCCAGTCGGAGGAAAAAGGCTCCAATGGAGAGAACGGTACAAAATCAAATGAAGAATCCATGTTTAGTATGAGTTTGACCAGTGGAGCACAGATAAGATGATGAGTGAATGATTCCCATTGTCACATCCATCAAGTCTGTATCTTGTCACTAAGTTTGCATCGGTCTGGAGCCGTCATCGCTGAGCTGTGACACCAGCCCCTCACCGGGCCCAGACCCAGCCGACAAGACCTCGGAGCCGCCGAGCAGCGCCAACCTGTTCTTCGAGGATACTGGAGAGACGCAGCAGAACGAAAACAACAACAACTCCCTGTGAGAATATGAAGTTTAAAATCCAAAGTACTTCCTCTGTCACGGTCCAGACCTCAGCTGCTGCAACGCCACACGTTTTCATTGTCTTTCCCTTTTCTCGTGTCTTCATCAGCGGTTTGTTCCAGTGACCCGTTCGTTGAAGTAAACCTGGACGAGCCGGCGTGGTGCGATCAGCTCCTCACCTCTCCTGAAGCCACCTCCTCTGTCCTCCCCTTCTCTCCTTTCTCCTTCTCCTTCTCCTCCATCTCCTCCTCCTCCTCCTCCTCTTAGCACCTTCAGAAACCACCTCGACACCAACATGGAGACTTTCAAACACCAGGACATCAGCAACTTTCATCTCTTTATCTCCAGTCCGCTACCAGCTAGTAGGGGGGGGGGGGGGGGGGGGGGGAACTATTCCAGTCTATTGCCTGCAAACTGTTGAAAATCTATTGTAAATGTGCTGACATCATGCTTCAGCTAAGTGATGCATTCAACCAAACTGACGTAGGAATATAAAAGTTTCACAGAAAGATAAGAAAATGACAAGTCATAGTTACAACAAAGTGTTTTTCTTCTTCTTTTCTAATTGTTTGTGTAACGAATCCTCATCTGGACTTTGAATTCTGCAGCTTTCTCTGTACACGTGGTAACAACTCTCCAGATGTTTGAGGTCGTGATGAAAACTTCTTTTTTAAATGCCGTCTTTTATTTGTTCTGCCTGTTCCCCCCCCCCCCCCCCCCCCCTTATTTCCAGAACATTCAGAAAGTATTCACAGCCAATAAATACTCAAAAAAATAAATGTATGTTTTCCCTCATCTATAACCCACATAATTAACGCAATATTTAGTAATATCTAAGTTTCTATTCTATCAATTCCCTTCTAAATTGCCTGAAAACCTCTGGTTGTATATGTTGTGTATATCGGCTTCAGGGGCGGAGTCGTCCCCCTTCAATATCATTGAACAGATAAGCAATGATCATTTTAAATAGTAAAACAACATGCAATGAAGGAATGTTTATTAATTACAAATGCAAAATAAATCATTCTTAATGCTTTATCAACCACGAGGGAACAAAACCAGAACAACCAGAATCAAGAAAGTACATTGTTCTTCAAGAAGCTAAACTACAAACTACTAAGTGCTATTTGAGTGCTACAAAATGTTTCAGGGTATATAAACTCAGTTTCATTTACTCTACAAATTTCAATACCTTCCATATTTATTGATGCATCACAGTTTTTCCCTCGGTTACTAACTCCTAAAGTTTGTTTTCTCAAAATTCATTGATAATTTATTTATGTCAAACCATTATTTCATTTTGTCCAATTCTTTGTCAACCACATCCAGGACCTGTGTTAAATCTTTCCGTGTCATACATAAACAGAATACACTTTAACAGAATCATTAATATACTAAATGAAATTTAGATTTTATAAAGTTTATCTGAACAAACTTTCTTTTCAATATTCAATCAATCAATGAATCAAGTTGTATTTGTATGGCCCATATTCAAAAATCACTATATCACAATATTTGTTTAAATTGTGGAACTGTGGTATTGTGGTACTGGTCTGTAGTTTATCTCCAGTTTTATAAAGTGAAATCACTGTTTTCATCCTTTCAGGAAATCCTGCTGTTGGAAATGATCGATTTTATTACACTATTTATTATTTCCCATGTAGCATTCATATTGTTTTTTATTTAGTAAATCACTATAGTGTTAATGTTTATGCCTTCTTATTATCCATACATTTACAAGTTGTATCCATCCCCATGTGGGAGGAGGCCGGAGCAGGATCACAGACTGACAGGGTAAAGAGGCGGAGTGGCAGAGAGAAGTTCACACTCTGGGTGACCTACCTTTTCTCTCGCTAAGTGCTCTTCTGTCTTACTAATAGATTTTCTGCCATCACAACTAAAGCAGAGCGGCGTTTGACCATCAGAACTGCCGTTAACCCGACAGCTGTGAGAACTACAGCTGTGAGAACTACAGCTACAGTACAGACAGTGGGATGTAAATTCCATCTTTCCCTCTGGTTGTGAAGTCACGGCTGGTCCCTGGTCTTTGGGCTGATCAGCGGCCTCTGTAAATATAGGTGATCAGTGAGTTTATAGAAAGATCATCAGAGATTATATATAAAGAAGATCAAAGTGTTATGTTGCTATTCTGCTGAGTTCTACTAAAACAACGTACCGTGGACGACGAGTTGACATTTCCCATAGTTTCCATCATCATTCCTGTTGACTTCACACACGTACTGGCCTGAGTCTTCACTCCTGATTCTGGACACATGAAGTCTGAGTTGTCCTTGTCTGAGGACGTCTCCGTCACACTCTACTCGTCCTGAAAACTGTTGATCCTGAGACCTTTGGACCTCGATACCCTTATGCAGGTGATACAGGATCTTTGAGTCTCTCCGGTTAACTGTCTGATCACAGATGATAGAGAGAGTGTTGGAGGATCTTTGGGTTTCCGCTGTGAACGTCCATTCCAGAGTGACGTTGTCGTTAACCTCTGCCTCATAGCGGGGCTGTTTCACATTGACCACTAATGTTCCTGCTGAGGGGACACAGAGGGAAAAGTGAGGACCTGAGCTATCTGCTTATTTGAGTTCATGGGCGATGAAGTGAAGGTGAGAACTCACCACAGACACAGGAGATCAGGATGATGAGCAGCAGGATCCGGGATCATCTTCCCTCTGGGAGAGGACACAGGGATTTAGACTCATATCTATTTGGTTCAGCTGTTTAGAAATTAAGAGTCTGAGGAAAGAGCTCGACTGAGATCAAATTACTGATCTAATATTGTGTGAAATAATGTTGTAAAATAAATATTTTGTACATATGTAAAAGGTTTTGTAGCTGTGCAACTGTGTAATATACATTACATATACATACTTACTAGTAGTTTTTTGTAAAAAAAGTGTTGTGGCAAGTTTGGCAATGGTAACCGATCGTTTCCAGTAAGATGAAGGAAGTTGTTGTTCCTGTTCTGCTCATCTGTCAATCAACAGATGAGCTCCTGTTTGCTCAGGTAAGGGTGCGGCAGCTTCATCACTCTGTCAGATTCCAGTAACAGTCCATTCCAAGTGCTGTTACATAAAACATAAAAGACACCGTGAGAAACTGTAAAAGCAACATGAGCTCATACAAAACAGAAGCATTTAAAAAGGACAGTAAAAGAGTTGAATAGAGAGTTGAAGAATGTAAAAGTAAGAGAGAAAAATGCTACGAGAGAAGTTGAACTGTTGTTTGGGTTTCGTCTCTTTGGAGTTCAGAGTTTTCCTAAAGCAGAATTCTGTTTCTGGGTTTGCTCTTTGTAACTTCGACAGTTTCCTTGATCAGATGGATCCGATCGAAATGTTCAAATACGAGACGAGCAAAGTCAAAGTCAATAAGAAACACATTAAGAATTCAAGAAGTGACACAGATTTCTTTGGTCTTCAGCGTTTGTCTTCAATGAAAAACACAAACTAAGGATTACACAATGACAGAAAAGAGTATAAATATGCAGACCTTACTTTGTGTGTGTCCTCTGAAGCTGCTATGTCACAGACGTGTTTTATTCAAACAGCATGTTTTATTTATACCCTCGTTGTCACCGCCCCTTCTGGACCGGTCCGTCCTGTTCACCTGTATTTTTTCATGAGACATATTTGTTTAAATAAAAACAAGGAGTGTATTTTCCCTTCTCGTTGAAACCTGAATGCAACCATCCATCACATCTCATCAGTTGTGCGTCAGAGTTTTGTGTTGACACGGTTCAAAGTGAAACTGGTTAAAGTGGAGCATCAGACAGAAAACTAATTGTTCATCTGATCACATATACAGATAAATAGACTCTATGAAGTTTTTCGCAGTTTTTGAAACTTAAATGAATAATTTATTATCTTTTTACAATGATTTACTTTAACTGATCCTGATGAACATTAGACCAAAAAGAAAATCTGTTTTTTTAAACAATCTTTTTCTTGAGTTTTCAACATAATACAAAAGTACACATAACGAAATATAATAAAATATATATATACTGTGATAATCTGTTCAGTCTGTTTCTATTTGTATTCACTTCCTGTTTATTTTGTTGTCACGGTTCTTGTGTACAGTGTCTTGTTTTACTGACTGTAGGTTTCCCCACACACCTGTACCTTGGTGGTAATTAGCTTGCCATATTTATACCTTGTGTTTCCATTTGCTTTCTGCCAGAGTGTCGAGGTCACGAGGAAGATAAGGCGTTCAGGTGCGTGCACTAAGGAGAATGGTGCACGCACCTGACAGAAGTAGGTGAATACCAGGTGAATACCGGAGGAGGGCGAGTTGAGGAGAACTGAGGGATGACTGACAACTGAGCCACATCCACAGTTCGCTGCCGCTGTCTCCTGCAGCAGAACAAGTGCACTTCATGGGTGGAGTGTGTTGTGTGTGTGGAATGTGTGTGTGTGTGTGTTTGTGGGTGGAGTGTGTTGTGTCTGTGGAGTGTATTCCTCTACGTCTTTCTTTTGTACTTCTGTCCACCTGTTTAAAGGAGGTTACTGTCTGTGTGTGTCATAACAAATTATTTCTGTGAGAGGACACAGTGATTTAGACTCATATCTATTTGGTTCAGCTGTTTAGAAATTAAGAGACTGAGGAATGAGCTCGACTGAGATCAAATTACTGATCTAATAATTTGTGAAATAATGTTGTAGTTGTACATCGGCTTTATATGTGTGTATAATAACAAGTCCATTCCAAGTGCTGTTACATAAAATATAAAAGACACCGTGAGAAACTGTAAAAGCAACATGAGCTCATACAAAAACAGAAGCATTTAAAAAGGACATTAAAAGAGTTGAATAGAGAGTTGAAGAATGTAAAAGTAAGAAGAGAAAAATGCTACGAGAGAAGTTGAACTGTTGTTTGGGTTTCGTCTCTTTGGAGTTCAGAGTTTTCCAGAATTCAAGAAGTGACACAGATTTCTTTGGTCTTCAGCGTTTGTCTTCAATGAAAAACACAAACTAAGGATTAACACAATGACAGAAAAGAGTTTAAATATACAGACCTTACTTTGTGTGTGTCCTCTGCAGAGAATAAAACACTTCTTTGTCCCCGCCCCTCTGGACCGGTCCGTCCTGTTCACACATAACCTCTAATGAGACATATTTGTTTAAATACAAACAGGGAGTGTACACAGAGTTTTGTGTTGACGTGTTTCAAAGTGAAACTGGTTAAAAGAGTATTTACACTGCTACATGAATCAGCAACAAGAGAACTGAACCATCAGCAACAGGAATATATATCTAGAATTAGATTTAAGCTGTGGGGTAAGAACTGAGTGGAGCATCAGACAGAAAACAGATGGTTCATCTGATTGTGGCGGCCTCACCTCTGGACCACTATATACAGACAGATAGACTATATCTTTTTACAATGATTTACTTTAACTGATCCTGATGAACATTAGACCAAAAAAGAAAATCTGTTTTTTTAAACAATCTTTTTCTTGAGTTTTCGAGGTCACGAGGAAGATAAGGCGTTCAGGTAAGTGCACTAAGGAGAATGGCTGCATACGCTGGATTCCTGACCGAAGGCAGCATACCTGAGGAGAACTTAGGGACGACTGACAACTGAGCCACGCTCAGACCTGAGTGTTGCCGCTGCCGCTGCAGACACACTGCGCGTCTGAGACAATGGGACGAACAGCTTCAACGCAGGTGAACGGGGTTTGTAGCAGAGTGCACTTTATTTGATGTATTTCGCTGTCTTTCGTGTGTGTGTGTGTGTGTGTGTGTTCGTGTGTGTGTTCGTGTGTGTGTTCGTGTGTGGGTGTGTGTGTGTCGACTGAGTGTGTGTCGAGTGAGTGTGTGTGTGTCGACTGAGAGTGTGTGTGTGTCGACAGAGAGTGTGTGTGTGTGTCAACATTTTGTACTGTTTCACTAACCAAACTGTTAACCAGTGACTCTGCCTGTTATTGTCCTCTGCCTTGTCCCCTGGGTTCTATACAGAAGGTTCCCTACCCCTGTATTTCACATTATACCACAGTTTGTATATCGGTTGGTTGGTTGGATGGATGTTTGGTTGGATAGTGTTTTCATTGGTTGGTTAACTGAGCTCATGAGTTTATTAGTCTTCACCTCTGTGTCCTCTCACAGAAGATGATCCTGCTGCTCATCATCCTGATCTCCTGTGTCTGTGGTAAGTTCTCACCTTCACTTCATCGTCCATAAACTAAAATAATCAGAAAGTTCAGGTCCTCACTTTCCCTCTTTGTCTCCTCAGCAGGAAATTCTTTTGTGAATGTGACACAGACCGACTATCAGGCAGAGGAGAACGACAGCGTCACTCTGGAATGGACGTTCACAACCAGAAGTGACAAATCCCCCAACTTAGTCTGGATCATCTGTAAACTGATAACAGACCTCAGAGTCTCTGTCGTGTATCATCTACGTCACGGTGTTGAGGTCCCGGAGTCTCAGGATGAACAGTTTTCAGGACGAGTCCAGTTTGACAGAGACGTCCTCAGAGAAGGACGACTCAGACTTCATGTGTCCAGACTCAGGACTGAAGACTCAGGCCGGTACAAGTGTGTAGTGAGGACAACATATGGCCAGAGTGCAGACAACTGCCGACTCAATGTCACTGGTAAGTGGATTCAGTAGAGTTCAGTATTTGGTAAGATAGTAATTAGGCCTGAATTTGCCACATTTTAATTTCGCGCTTTCTTTCCTTTACAGCCACTGTTGCTCAGGAAGAACATGCGACTCCAACTGTGACCCCAGAGCCACTGGGTCAGGAAAGGTTCTACATCTTACTAGGTGCAGGAATAATGTCAGTAGTAATCATAACAGTAATAACAGTAGGGATTGTAGCAGCAGCAGCAGGAAGGAAAGTAGCTAATGTAGTGATAAGAGTAATAGTAGTGATAGCAGTAGCAGTATATTCAATAGCACTAACAACAGCGGCTTCACCAGCAGTGGAACTATTAGTATTGGCACTGGGAGGATTGACATTATTAACAGTGTTTGTAGCTCTGTCAATTCACTCTCTATGGACCGGCTGGGCCAGGGAGCAGGAGCAACAGCAGCAGCAGCTACAGAAGGTCGTCACAAAAGGAGAACTCTGATTAAATACAATATTTTTTGATATTTTCAATGTGGACGATGTTTTTTCTTTTCTCTCGAAGATTAAAAAAAACATTTAGACCAACGTGTGTTTTGGTGATTTACAAACAAATCTACAAAAGCACTGGTGGTTGATCTAAAATCTGAACGGACAAACATTTGACAGAATTCTAAGGACATTTCCGTCAGTGTCTCAGGTTGAGATTCCATAAGCAGAAAAGATTTCCAGTACAAACAGGAGAAAGAATGAGAGACGGCAGGAGCTTCTGTCCAGTGTCTGATTCTTTATTCATTCAAATGTTATCTTACCAATACAAATATCCAAATACACAAAATATATCTCTACATCTCTCTTTACACTTTCTTTCAAACAGGTCAAATGAAACACACGTTCTCAACTTCTCTGTTCAGTCAGAGTTATTCTTAGTGTTCACAGTGTTGTGCAATAGTAGGTAGACTGAATGTTGGCTAATTTTCAATAATCATAAAATATGATTATGAAAGTAATAAAAAATATTTTATTAAAATAATTAATTAATTAATTAACAAATGATAAAGTTATCAATTACGAATTCTGAGATAAGTAATGGAAACAATAAAATTATCAATTAAGAAGTATAAAAGTTGTAATTCTACTTTTATCATAGACGGGGCACCACCCTGGTACCAGGGACCAACAATTAGTCGATAAAGATCAGTCTCATAATCTGAAAAGTTCAATTATAAATCTCAATGTTTGCTATTAAAGATTATATAATGAACAGTGAAGGTTTTAAGTTCGAGCACAGGCAGTCATAATCCAGCTATAGTCACATACATATGTATAAAGAATCACAAAATACCGGTACTTTAATTACAAATGGGGTTTATTTAAGATAAATGACATCAACGTCAATCAATGACTATTATCACAGTAAACACCCACTATATCAAAGATCAAACACCACAAGCTTCCATCACAATCGTAAACATATATGTAATGTCTCCAATGGGTATATCTGGAGATAAGTATATGTGTCTGTGTGTGTGTCTGTGTGTGTCTGTGTGTGTGCGCGAAGAAAAGTGGCGATTGAAACCTTGTCAGGGGTATCGTGTTACACAGGCTAAAAATGGCGCACGAGATTGTACCACATGTGGTGTCGCACAATGGCGGATAAAAGTTGCGCACGCGTTGTCGCGTCGCAGAATCTATGACGGCGCGCGCGCGAAGTGGTGCACGTGATGTGAGAGGAGGACAAAGGATATTTGAGTCTATCTCGTGGTTCAAAGCGCCGAACGGCGTCGAGATGCGACCGCAGTACCCAGGCCTCAGAATATATGTATATATGTATATGTATCGTGAGGTGTGTGGTTACAGATCGGCACGTCAGTGCCGGTGGTTTTAGGAGAGAGAAGAGATAGAGGAAAGAAACATGTAATAGAAGATCAGAGGAGATCTTACACACCGTCCGACACAATTATACAGAACTTCACACCGGGTACTCAAGCGGACAGACTAAGATCCGTCTCGGTGTCTACAGATTTTCAATGGGTTAAAAGTCTGTAAAATAGGTCTAAGGGTAACACAGCGCCCCTGCGTGGTCGGGAGGGCGGATGCGTCACGGCGCTCTGACACCGTGTGACGTAACGTCTCAAACAAAAGATATACACTCGAATAATAAACACGCTAATGATTAAACTAATCTCTGCCCAGACATCAGCCTCTTACTTGTTGATGTTCCACCGTCGAGTGATGCGCGGGTGGCGCGTTCCGGGAAAACAAGTGAATGGTCCGTGGCTCGTTGCTCTGCTGGCGGGGCCGGATGCTGACCTGACGGGGAGAATTCGTCTCGTTCCCTCGGGGCGGATGAATCTTGCCTAAAGCGAATAAATGTCTTGCTTTTCGTAGTGAATACGACTTGCTCTTCTGCAGGGATGAACGGCTACAAGGCAGCTGTAGTTTCAGATCTGGAGAAAAAGTCTGGGAGATGACTCGGCCTGCGAGTCTGACTTTCTGCGGCAGTTTCAAAATAAAAGTAAAAACAAAACAGGACTGTTGCAAAAATAAAGTCTTAAAGTCTTAAGTCAAAAATCAAAATACAAACGCGCGGATGGGTTGCTTCCTTTTGGCGCTGAGATCGTCCTGTAGAGGTTGTGTTCGAATCTTCAGTACCGGGAAATGAGCAAAGAATTCGGGGAGAGCTGACTATTTATTACCTGCGGGTGTCCAACCTCCCTTCCGGGGGGCCCCTGGGTCTTTTTGGCTCACAGCCAATGGAAGGTCCTATTTTGACCTCAGCCGATGGTCAGAAGAATATCCCCCCCACTGCAGGAATTCGGGGTGTTCTGGCTTTGCCGCCATAAAACTCCTACTGAGGCTTTTCAAATCCCATTCTGGCCGTTAGGCCCGGAAATAACTCTAGCTAGGATACCAGGCCGTGTAGGCCTCACTTATTCCTTTGTCTGGGAGTGAGGCCCAACAACAGCTATTGACTAATAAGCATTACTTGGGAATATCTCCCTTTTTTAATCTTACGTATATATTGCAAATAAATCAGTGTAATACTGAAAAACACTTTAGTTTAACCTAAAATATGTTGTAGCATTTAAATGGCACTTTCTTACAGCACTTTGTAGTTTGGCTTTCTTGAAGAAAATTGTACTTTGATTCTTGTTGTTCTGGGTTAGTTCCCTCAGGGTCGATGCACTTATTGTAAGTCGCTTTTGATAAAAGCGTCGGCTAAATGAAATGTAATGAAATATAATGTAATATAATGTAAATACATGAGCTGAGCTTGTAAAAAACTACTTTTTACCTTTTGTGAATATTAAGAATACAAACCCTGGACTTTAACAACATTTTACAGAGTGTATATGTATGTATGTATGTAACCAACTTGTATTACCAGAAAAAAAATGTATATATTCAAAATGAAATGCACTGGAGCCATTCAAGTCAAATAAAGTTATTTTTGCCTAAACTGACTTTCCTTTTTTTATTTAAATGTGAGCCTGCAGATAAAATATTTCCTGTGTGGAGAGTTATTTAATATTTATTATTTTCCAGCTGGGAAAAAGAACAAAAACTATTGCATTACTTCAAAGTGTCCACTAGGTGTCAGCATTTACCTACAAATTGATGTTAGTTGTATTATCCTGAGATCAGGATGATGAGCAGCAGGATCCAGGGGATCATCTTCCCTCTGTGAGAGGACACAGTGATTTAGACTATCTACGAGTCATTTGGTTCACTTCTCTGCAGAGAATAAAACATTTCTGTGAAACAGGAGCCTTTGTATTTATTTGTCAACCCCCGCCCGTTCTGTCCAGTTCACCTCTTTCATGAGACATATTTGTTTAAATAAAAACAGGGAGTGTACACAGAGTTTTGTGTTGATGCGTTTCAAAGTGAAACTGGTTTCCACTGCTTCATGAATCAGCAAGAGAACTGAACCATCAGCAACAGGAATATATATCTAGAATTAGATTTAAGCTGTGGGGTAAGAACTGAGTGGAGCATCAGACAGAAATTTAATTGTGGCGGCCTCGCCTCTGGACCACTATATACAGACAGATAAATAGACTCTATGAATCTTTTAAAAAAGTGATTTTCACGCTGCTAAATGTTTTCTTTTCACAGTTTTCGAACCTTAAATGAATAATTTATTATCTTTTTACAATAATTTACTTTAACTGATCCTTATGAACATAAGACACAATAAGAAATACAGGTTTTTAATAATGAGTTTATTGAGTTTTCAACATAATACAAAAGTACACATAACATAACATACGTAAAAAGCGACACAACAGGTACGTCTTGATGACGTAGTGTTTTACTTTCGTTTCATTGAACACGAGGCTGACACGAGAGTAGTAAGTACAAGAACACACACATGTATAACGAAATGTACACAAGAGAAACACTCAGGACGCATTTTACTCACTGTGTGTGTGTGTGTGTGTGTGTGTGTGCGTCGGTACGAGCGAGTGAAAGAGAGGTAGAGCGCCAGTGTGAAAGAGTCTCGTGCAGCCTGTTAATAATGAGGTTTCCAGTTTAATGGAAGAATGGATTAATTGAACTAAATAAAGAATGCTGTAGCACACACTGCGAAAGATGGTGGAGACTTTCAACTGATGTTTTAAGGTTTATTTCAAACTTCCCTAAACGGATGACTCGCCTACTTGTTGCTGTCTCTGATTACATTCAGCTATCTCGTAAAAAATCAAATTTCTCCGAGCTACGAAGCAAACGTACAATTTATTTTGTACTGTTTCACTAACCAAACTGTTAACCAGTGACTCTGCCTGTTATTGTCCTCTGCCTTGTCCCCTGGGTTCTATACAGAAGGTTCCCTACCCCTGTATTTCACATTATACCACAGTTTGTATATCGGTTGGTTGGTTAACTGAGCTCATGAGTTTATTAGTCTTCACCTCTGTGTCCTCTCACAGAAGATGATCCTGCTGCTCATCACCACGATCTCCTGTGTCTGTGGTAAGTTCTCACCTTCACTTCATCGTCCATAAACTAAAATAATCAGAAAGTTCAGGTCCTCACTTTCCCTCTTTGTCTCCTCAGCAGGAACATTTTGGGTGAATGTGACACAGACCGACTATCAGGCAGAGGAGAACGACAGCGTCACTCTGGAATGGACGTTCACAACCAGAAGTGACAAATCCCCCAACTTAGTCTGGATCATCTGTAAACTGATAACAGACCTCAGAGTCTCTGTCGTGTATCATCTACAGGACGGTGTTGAGGTCCCGGAGGAGGAACAGTTTTCAGGACGAGTCCAGTTTGACAGAGACGTCCTCAGAGAAGGACGACTCAGACTTCATGTGTCCAGACTCAGGACTGAAGACTCAGGCCGGTACAAGTGTGTAGTGAGGACAACATATGGCCAGAGTGCAGACAACTGCCGACTCAATGTCACTGGTAAGTGGATTCAGTAGAGTTCAGTATTTGGTAAGATAGACATTCATGAGCACAGGAAAATATACTGCAACTGAAAACAGATAATTAGGTTCAAGCCTGAATTTTAATTTAGCACTTTCTTTCCTTTACAGCCACTGTTGCTCAGGAAGAACATGCGACTCCAACTGTGACCCCAGAGCCACTGGGTCAGGAAAGGTTCTACATCTTACTAGGTGCAGGAATAATGACAGTAATAATATTATGGGTGGCAGCAGCAGTAGCAGGAATGAAAGTAGTGATAAGAGTAATAGTAGTGATAGCAGTAGCAGTATATTCAATAGCAGTAGCAACAGCGACTTCACCAGCAGGGGCAGTATTAGTATTGGCACTGGGAGGATTGACATTATTAACAGTGTTTGTAGCTCTGTCAATTCACTCTCTATGGACCGGCCGGGCCAGGGAGCAGGAGCGACAGCATCAGCAGCTACAGAAGGTCGTCACAAAAGGAGAACTCTGACTAAATACAATATTTTTTGATATTTTCAATGTGGACGATGTTTTTTCTTTTCTCTCGAAGATTAAAAAAAACATTTAGACCAACGTGTGTTTTGGTGATTTACAAACAAATCTACAAAAGCACTGGTGGTTGATCTAAAATCTGAACGGACAAACATTTGACAGAATTCTAAGGACATTTCCGTCAGTGTCTCAGGTTGAGATTCCATAAGCAGAAAAGATTTCCAGTACAAACAGGAGAAAGAATGAGAGACGGCAGGAGCTTCTGTCCAGTGCAGCTTCGCTCAGTAGAATTTATTCACAAATATGCAAAATAATAATTTCCTTTTTTTATAAAAGCGTCGGCTAAATGAAATGTAATGTAATATAATGTAATTACATGAGCTGAGCTTGCAAAAAAACTACTTTTTACCTTTTGTGAATATTAAGAATACAAACCCTGGACTTTAACAATGTTTTACAGAGTGTATATGTATGTATGTAACCAACTTGTAAATATTGTATTTATTCTAAATGAATTGTATTACTTCAAAGTGTCCACTAGATGTCAGCATTTGCCTCCAAATTGATGTTATTTTTATGAGCCGCCTCAGTGAATGAGATCAGATTCAAACAACCTGATAACTCTCCTCCTATGTTCCTATGCTCATCCTGCAAGGCCCAACAGTCGGGACTAAAAGGCAGATACAGGATATTTTTATATTTTTAAGCAGAAGAAGTCTGTAATAAACATGGAGGCCACAGATGTGAGCGTTTACGGTTTCATTTTCCTCTTGATGTGCTTTTGGAACCCAGACTCACGACCGTTGATGTAGCGTCGCATTGAATTCAGGTTCAGGTTCAGACTGAGGTCGAATATCTAAATATCTGATCTGTACTTGATGTAAATGGTTTTGTATTTATACAGCGCTTTTCTAGTCTTGATGACGACTCAAAGCTCTAAGTACAGTTTTACATTCACCCATTCACACACACATTCATACAGTGCATCTATTAGCAGCACTTTGTTGTTCTATGAGGGGCAATTCGGGGTTCAGCATCTTGCCCAAGGACACTTCGGCATGCAGATGGGGAAGACTGGGGATTGAACTGCCGACCTTCAGGTTGGAGGACGACCACTCTACCCCTCAGCCACTGTTGTGTGTTAGTGCTGTTACATAAAACATAAAAGACACCGTGAGAAACTGTAAAAGCAACATGAGCTCATACAAAAACAGAAGCATTTAAAAAGGACATTAAAAGAGTTGAATAGAGAGTTGAAGAATGTAAAAGTAAGAAGAGAAAAATGCTACAAGAGAAGTTGAACTGTTGTTTGGGTTTCGTCTCTTTGGAGTTCAGAGTTTTCCAGAATTCAAGAAGTGACACAGATTTCTTTGGTCTTCAGCGTTTGTCTTCAATGAAAAACACAAACTAAGGATTAACACAATGACAGAAAAGAGTACGTCCTACAGAAGGTGGGTGCGGAGCCTGAGGATGAGCCAGAGGACATTGGTGTCCTGATTGAGGGCGTGGAGGTCCTCAGGGGTTTGGGTAACATTGCGATTGCCTGTGCTCGGCTCTTTGGACTGATATACTGTCTGAACCTGAGCTACCCACCAGAGCTCAAATGCACTTTTGAAGTCCTGCAGAAGATTCTCCTGAACCTGGATGGGCAGAGGTTGTCGTCCAAGGCCCA
This sequence comes from Reinhardtius hippoglossoides, assembly GCA_006182925.3. Taxonomy (NCBI): domain Eukaryota; kingdom Metazoa; phylum Chordata; class Actinopteri; order Pleuronectiformes; family Pleuronectidae; genus Reinhardtius; species Reinhardtius hippoglossoides. The sequence continues at coordinate 12,879,360 of CM031692.1, forward strand.
GTTCCTGAACAACAAGCTTCTGCAGTGAATAAGCTTGAAGAAGACGGATAGAAGCCTGGTACTTGTACATATATCTGATTTCTTTCTTTGTTTTTCGTTTTGAAATTTCAAAATTTGAAGTAGATTTTTTTCAAAAAGACTATTTAATTTAGTTTATGCAATGGACTGAGACTGTTGTTGAAGATATTTGTTTCAGGTTGAAAAGTCTCCTACGTGTGTGGGCGGGTGGAGCCGACACAAACGGTGTTAATGCATATTGTTGTAGTCATGCACACATCTTGCTGGATTATTTTGTAAATGTTTTTATTATGGGCCAAGAATATTTTGGTGATTCCAATGTGAATTTTATTGCATTTGTTATTAATGTCCCAAAACAGCGTATAGTTATTTATATAGAACAATCCACGTAAAAATGCCAAAGACACAACTGTACACATAGTGAGAAGTAGTCATCCATTGCTTTTCGTATTTTTTTATTTTTTTTAAAGGAAATGAATAATATATAATGTGTAGATCTGGGAGCAGCCCGAGTGGATTGACAGCAGTAGAGGTGTGATGTCACTGGAGCCCAGATCCTGAGAAGTGGAGAACGCAGAGTATCTCAAAGCGTTCCCCTCTTCCCCTCTTTATTTTCAAATCTCTTCCCTCCTCCCCTCCTCCTCCTCCTCTCCTCCTCCTCCTCCTCCTCCTCCTCTCCTCCTCCAAATCCTCTCGGTTTGATGCACTTGCATGCCTTGTGCTTAATCATCCACCTGCACTTTGAAACAACAAGGTATCAGCCATTTAAAACATCGGCGAACGTTCTTCATGAACTTATGTCGGGTTTTAACTTTTTTACCACTTTTAGCAAGACCTGTGGTTTCATCAGTGCAGGGTATTTTGGCAACACGGGATCCTCTTGCAGTTTCAGGTGTTGCCTCAGATTTTCTTGTGTTAGCAAATGAGTCTTTCCTTGCTTTGGCCCTCACACAAGTGCTCTTGGCCTTTGCGTCGCCTCCTGCTGATCGGCTAACTCGTCTTCTCACACGGGCTGATGGCATGTCAGCTTTTTTTGTGTCAGCAAATGAGTCTTTCCTTGCTTTGGCCCTCACACAAGTGCTCTTGACCTTTATGTCGCCTCCTGCCGATCGGCTAACTCGTCTTCTCACACGGGCTGATGGCATGTCAGCTTTTTTTGTGTCAGCAAATGAGTCTTTCCTTGCTTTGGCCCTCACACAAGTGCTCTTGACCTTTATGTCGCCTCCTGCCGATCGGCTAACTCGTCTTCTCACACGGGCTGATGGCCTGTCAGGATTGGAGACACTCTCACTAGGAAAGTTCTTCAGGGTCATGAAAGGATGTTGCAGAGCTTCGCTGGGGTTGATTCTTTCTTTAGCGTCCAAATGCAGCATCTGTTTCAGGAGGCTGAAAAAGGCCTTTGTGTCCTCCTTTTCAGCCGTATCTGGGCGACTCAATAAAATATCATCGAGGCCGGGAAACTGCCTGTCCTCCTGAGTCGTAGAGGATGCTTTGCTCCCCTTACGGCTTTTCGAGGACTTTCTGCGTTTCCTTTGTGGTTTTGTACACTCTCCATTTGCAATCTTCCTTCAGCTTCCACGATGTTGGATACCTTTTTTCTTAGGGTTAGGGTTAGGGTTTTTTTAAAAAACACATCTGTGTACTTTCCGGAATTCAGCAGGTTTCATTGGGCTGACCATTAATCTGTACCAAGTTCCCATTGCCTGAAATTTGCAACTACTTAGGTTATACAAGCATTTGCCGAGGTACAGGTGGGCAAAATGCAACCAAGAGCCCACATATCTATACCCTCGTCCAGAGGAAGTCCCAGCATGACTTCAGGGGCCCTGAAACCAAAGAATCTGGAAATTATTTCCAATCCCCAATTTGGAGACAGGAGTAGCCATCAAAATCAATCAGCTTCACCTTTGAGGGATGTAGCTTATGATCTACCAGCATTATATTGTTTGGCTTGATGTCCGTATGTACCAGATTCAGGCTCTTAGGGCAGTCAGAGCCACCAACAACTGCTTTGCGACTACTTGAATCTCAGACAGAGGCCGTCCCTTGGTCCCGGACATTTTGACCCAATCAAAAAAAGTCATTTCCAGCTTTTCAAATTCCAAGAACCATCTCTTCACCTAGTGTATGATGCCCGTTAAACCGGACAAAGTTATTCTCGTCTTGACCAATCTCCCTGAGTGCTTCAAGAACGGCCAGCTCCTTTTTGCCCTCTATATTCGAGAGAATCTTCAGAGCCACAAACTCCTTAGTCTCGATTTTGAAGCCCTCTTTCACTACTCCATAGGCCCCAGTGCCCAGTTGTTCCAGCAACAAAAATCCATTCTTAGCTGCCAAATCAAAAAGTTTAACGTCTTCAGGATTTTTCCTTTGGTTTAAACCCTTAATTGATTTAGCCATTTCCGTGAGTTGATTGGGGGTGGCATGAAAGTCAAGTTTTTAAAAGATGTAAAAGCAGCAGCACAGGATAAATCTACTGCATTCTAAGCCGGTGGCCTCCTAGACCTCTACTTCTAATCACTCCACGGCTATTTAAAGGCTGCAAAGACTTCTCTTTGATCTAAGGGATTACAATGGACTCATAAAGAAAAAACCCTTTATAAATTTCAACTGATTTTTAAAGATCTGTTAATCAGAGTTTCAAGATTGTCTTTGATCTAAGTGATGTCATGATGAACCAACTCTTAATCTTGGTTTCCGTAGCAACCAAAGTCACATTGTGTTTTTGTTTTTTTTCTAAACCAGAATTTTTGAAAGACTTTGAAACCAGATGGATAAAAGCAGTGTGAATGCAGAAAAGCTGAAATGAGTAACTCCCCGGAATAGTGCACCAACACAGTAGATGGCGATCATGCTCCGGTGTTGGTGGCCACGTGCCAATAAACTGAGCAAAGAAGAAAGAGAAGGAAGACTTGTTTGAAATTCTTTGCTGAATAAGGATTATAAAAATATAGTCAAAGCTGAATATTTCAAAAAGTATGGGAGGAGGGCGAGTTGAGGAGAACGAGGGATGACTGACAACTGAGCCACGCCCACAGTCGCTGCCGCTGTCTCCTGCAGCAGAACAAGTGCACTTCATGGTGGAGGTGTTGTTGTGGGGTGGAATGTATTCTCTCATCTTTCTTTTGTACTTCTGTCCACTGTTTAAAGGAAGTTACTGTCTGTGGTGTCATAACAAATTATTTTTAAAAAGCTGAGTAAAAACAAGTTCCGATATCTGAACTCATTTTGCAGCAAGGTGAGTAAGAGCCTCCGTTTTCTGTACGTTCGTGACGTGAAGCATGAGCACTGGGGAAGAACAAACAAGGCAACTCCTCTATTGGCGATGAGAAAGGAGTCAGCCGCCTTCTCCTGTGGGTTTACCCACGTTTAGAAACCTGTGTTACCACAATATTCTGGTTTAGAGGTATAACTGAGCTCATGTATAATATGTATTCTCTTTACAGCTGGGGAAAAAAACTCAAACTATTGTATTATTATATTTAGTAGCGTGAAAATCGCTTTTTTAAAAACTTCATAGAGTCTATTTATCTGTCTGTATATAGTGGTCCAGAGGCGAGGCCGCCACAATTAATTTTTTTTGTCTGGCCCACTCAGTTCTTCCCCAGCTTAAATCTAATTCTAGAAATATTCCTTTCTGATGGTTCAGTTCTCTGCATTAGAAGCATGGAAACATTTCACTTTGAACGCAATCAACACAAAACTCTGTGTACACTCCCTTTTTTTTTAAACAAAATGTCTCATGAAAGGGAACTGGACAAACGGGCGGGGGTTGACAAAAAATACAAAGGCTCCTGTTTCACAGAAATGTTTTTTTTCTTGCGAGAATGAACCAAGACCGTGATAGTCTAAATCCGGTCCCTCCAGAGGGAAGATGATCCCCGGATCCTGCTGCTCACATCCTGATCTCGGAAAACAAACTAACATCAATTTGTAGGTAAATGCGAACCTAGTGGACACTTTTGAATAATGCAATATTTTAGTTCTTTTTCCCACTGAAATAATAAAATTAAATAACTCTCCACACAGGGAATATTTTATCTGCAGGCTACATTTAAATAAAGAAGGAAAGTCAGTTTAGGCAAAAAAACTTTATTTGACTTGAATGCTCCAGTATTTCATTTAGAATATATCCTTTCTTTCCTGGTAATACAAGCTGGTTAATACAATACACTTGTAAATATTGTTAAGTCCGGTTTGTATTTTAAATTCACAAAAGGTAAAAAGTATTTTTTTTAAAAAGCTCAGCCCTGTATTTACTTATTACATTATATTTCATTTGCCGCCCTTTTATCAAAAGCGACACAATAAGGCCGACCCTGAGGGAACTAACCCAGAAAACAAGAACAAAGTACAATTTTCTTCAAGAAAGCCAAACTAAAAGTGCTGTAAGAAAGTGCCATTTAAATGCTACAACATATTTAGTTTAAACTAAAGGTTTGTTTTTTTCAGTAATTAAACAGATTTTTGCAATTAAATAGATTAAAAAAGGGAGATATCCCAAGTAATCTTATTGTCAATCTGTGAACACTAAGAAAACTCTGACTGAACAGAGAATTGAAACGTGTGTTTTATTTGAAAGGTAAAGAGAGTGTGAAATTATTTTGGTATTTGGATTTTGTATTGGTAAGATAACATTTGAATGAATAAAGAATCAACACGGACAGAAGCTCCTGCCGTCTCTCATTCTTTTCCTGGTTTGTACGGAAACTTTTTTTGCTTATGGAATTCAACCGAACACTGACGGAAATGTCCTTAAATTCTGTCAAATGTTTGTCCGTTCGATTTTAACAACCACCAGTGCTTTTGTGATTTGTTTGCAATACCAAACACATGATGGTCTAAAGTTTTTTTTATCTTCGAGAGAAAGAAAAAACATGTCCACATTGAAAATATCAAAAATATTGTATTAGCAGAGTTCTCCCTTTTGTACGACCTTCTGTAGTGCTGCTGCGTCACCCTGCTCCCCTGCCCCCGGTCCAAGAGAGTGAATTACGAGTCAAACACGTTAAATGTCAATCCCCCATGCCAACTAATACTCCCCTCTGGTGAAGTCCTGTGCATGTATTGATATTGTATACCTCTATCACTACTATTACTCTTTCACTATTTCATTCCTGCTACTACTGTGCCACCCAAGTTTTTACTAGATGATTACTATGCATTATTCCTAAACCAAGAAGTTGTAGAAAAAACCCTTTCCTGCCAGGGCCTTGGTCACAGTTGGAGTCCATGTTCTTCCTGAGCAATGGGCTTAAAGAAAGAAAGCGCGAAATTAAAATTCAGGCTTGAACCTATTATCTTTTTCGTTGCATATATTTTCCTGTGCTCAGAATTATATCTTACCAAATAAAGAACTCTCTGAACCCTACCGGACATTGAGTCGGCAGTTGTCTGCACTATGGCCATAGTTTGTCCTCACTACACCTTTACTGGCCTGAGTCCTTCATCCTGAGTCGGACAAATGAAGTCTGAGTCGTCCTTCCTGAGGACGCTCTGTCAACTGGCTCGTCCTGAAAGTTCATCCTCCGGGCCTCACACCGTGAGTGATGAACCGCAAGACCTCTGAGGTCTGTTATCATTTACAGTGATCAAGACTAAATTGGGGGATTTTCACTTCGGTTTTTGAACGTCCTTCCAGAGGACCTGTGTTTCCCTCTGCCTGTAGCGGTTGTGTACATTCACCCAAAAGTTCCTTCCCGAGGAGACCAAAGAGGGAAGTGAGGACCTAACTTTCTGATTTTTATTTATGGACGATGAAGTAAGGTGAGAACTTACCACAACGGAGTCGTGGTGATGAAAGCAGGACATCTTCTGGAGAGGCCAGAGGTGAAGACTAATAAACTATGAGCTAGTTATACCTCTAAAAAATTAGTGGTATACACAGGTTTTTTTAAACGTGGGTAAACCCCCAGGAGAAGGCGGCTGACTCCTTTCTATCGCCAATGGAGGAGTTTGCCTTGTTTGTTCTTCCCCCAGTGCTTTCATGCTTAAGCACAAGTCAGAAAACGGAGGTCTTACTCACCGTGCTGCCAATTTGTTCAAATCTGACGTTTTTTATCCAGTTTTTTTAAAATAATTTGTTAGACACACACAGACAGTAACTTCCTTTAAACAGGTGGCAGAAGTACAAAAGAAAAAGACTTAAAAGGAAACATTCCCCCCCAAACACACTCCACCCACCCACACACACGTACACAACACACACAACAAAACACACCACACACACACGTACACACAACACCCCACACACACCCACAAACACCCCCACACCACACACACACCACACACACACACACACCCCCACACACACCCAAAACGCAAAACATCAAAAATCATTCTACAAACCCCGTTCAACCTGCTTTTTAATTTCGTCCCGCTGCTCAGACGCGAGTGTGTCTGCAGCGGCAGCGGCAACACTCAGGCTGAGCGTGGCTCTTTGTCAGTCGCCCTCAGTTCTCCCAACCGCCCTCCTCCGGTATGCCCACTTTGTCGGTATGTCACCTGAAAGCCTTATCTTCCTCGGACCTCGCCTCTGGGGCAGAAAGCAAATGGAAAACAAGGTAAAAAAGGAAGCTAATTACCACCAAGGTACAGGTGTGTGGGGAAACCCACGTCGAAAACAAGACACTGTACACAAGAACCGTGACAACAAAATAAAACAAGGGAAGTGAATACAAATAAAACAGAGAACAGATTATCACGTATATTATTTTTTATATATTCTTTTACTGTACTTTTTTATTTGTTGAAAAGCAATAAACAATGTTTAAAAAACAATTTTTTTTTGTTGTCCAGTTCATCAGGATCATTAAAGTAAATCATTGTAAAAAAGATAATAATTATTCATTTAATTTCAAAAACTGTGAAAAACTTCAAGAGTCTATTTTACTGTATATGGGACAGATGAAATTAGTTTTTGTCTGATGTTCATTTTAAAACCATTTTCACTTTGAACCGTGTCAACACAAAACTCGCGCACAATATGGATTTGGATTTTCAATGAAGACACCGTAAAACGTAAAAGCAACTGACTATACAAAAAAAAGATTTCAAAAGGACATAAAGAGTTGAATAGAGAGTTGAAGAATTAAAAAGTAAGAAGAGAAAAATCTACGGAGAAGTTGAACTGTTGTTTTTGGGTTTTGCTCTTTGGAGTTCAGAGTTTTCCTAAACAGAATTCCTTTTTTTCTGGGTTTGCCTTGTAACTCGACAGTTCCTTGACAATGGATCCGATCGAAATGTTCAAATACAGACGGCAAAGTCAATTCAATAAGAAAAAATTAAGAAAATTTAAAAGTGACCAGATTTCTTTGGTCTTCACGTTTTCTTCAATGAAAAAACACAAACAAGGATTAAACAATGACAGAAAGGGAAAAAAATATGCAACCTTACTTTGTGTGTGCCTCTGAAGTGCTATGTCACAGCTGTTTTTATTCAAACAGCAGTTTATACCCTCGTTGTCACCGCCCCCTCTGGACCGGTCCGTCCTGATCACCGATCTTTTCATGAACAATTTGTTTTTAAATAAAAAAAAAATATGAATATGGTTCTAGTTGAAACCATCCATCACATCTCATCAGTTGTGCTCAAGTTTTGTGTTTGACACGGTTCAAAGTAAAACTGGTTAAATAAGCATCAGACAAAAATTTGTTCATCTGATCACATATACAATAAAAGCTCTAGAAGTTTTTTCACATTTTCGAACCTAAATGATAATTTTTACTTTTACAATGATTTAATTTAACTGTCCGATGAACTTAGCCAAAAAAAAAAAATCTGTTTTTTTAAACAATTTTTTCTTGAGTTTTCAAATAATACAAAGTACACATAACAAATAATAAAAATATTTACTGTGTAATCTTTCAGTCTGTTTCTTTTGTATTCACTCCCGGTTTTTTGTTGTCACGGTTCTTTGTCTTGTTTTACTGACTGTAGGTTTCCCCACACCCTGTACCTTTGGTGGTAATTAGCTTGCCATATTTATACCTGTGTTTCCATTTGCTTCTGCCAGAGTGTCGAGGTCCAGGAAGATAAGGCGTTCGGTGCGGCCTAAGGGAAGGTGCCCACCGACAGAAGTAGGTGAATACAGGTGAAAACCGGAGGAGGGGGTTGGGAAACTGAGGATACTGACAATGAGCCCATCCACCGTTTCGCGCCCGCTGTCTCCTGCAGCAGAACAAAATACTTCATGGGTGGGTGTTTTGTTGTGGGAAGTGTGTGTGGTGTGTTTGTGGGTGGGGTTTGTTGGGTGTGGAGTGTTTCCCTTTTTCTTTCTTTTGACTTCTGTCCACCCGTTTAAAGGAGGTTACTGTTGTGTTGTAAACAAATATTTCTGTGAGAGGACAAGTGATTTAGACTGAATCTATTTGGTTCAGCGTTTAAAATTAAGAACTGAGGAAAGAGCCGACTGAGATCAAATTACTGATCTAATAATTTGGAAAAAATTTTAGTTTCACGGCTTTAAATGTGGGAATAAAAAAAAGTCCATTCTTAGGTGGTCAAAAAATAAAAGGACACCGTGAGAAATGTAAAAGCAAATGAGCTCATGCGAAAACGAAGCATTTCAAAAGGACATTAAAAGATTGAATAGAGAGTTGAGAAGGTAAAAAGAAAAAAAGGGAAAAAGCTAGAAGAAGTTTAACTGTTGTTTGGGTTTCGCTCTTTGGAGTTCGAGTTTTCCAGAATTAAGAAGTGACACGATTTTTCTTTGGCTTCAGCGTTTTTTCTTCAATGAAAAACACAAAACTAAGGATTAACCAATGAAAAAAAGAGTATAAATATTCAGACCTTACTTTTGTGTGTCCTCTGCAGAGAATAAAACACCTTCTTTGTCCCGGCCCCCCCTTTGGAACCGGTCCGCCGTTCACACTAACCCTAATGGAAATTTTTTAAATACAAAGGGGTGTACCGAGTTTTGTGTTGACGGTTTCAAAGGAATGGTTAAAAAGTATTTTACACTGACTGATCAGCAACAAGAACTGAACCACAGCAACAGGAATTATATTAGAATTAGATTTAAGCTGGGGTAAGAACGAGGGAGAAACAGAAACAAAGGTTTCGTTGTGGCGGGGCCTCACCTCTGGACCACTATTTAAAGACAGATAAATAGACTATGAAGATTTTTTTTAAGTTTCAAAGATTT
>CM031692.1:12888622-12976122 GCA_006182925.3 Reinhardtius hippoglossoides
AAAACAAGACACTGTACACAAGAACCGTGACAACAAAATAAAACAGGAAGTGAATACAAATAGAAACAGACTGAACAGATTATCACAGTATATATATTTTTATTATATTACGTTACGTGTACTTTTGTATTATGTTGAAAAGTCAATAAACAGATTGTTTAAAAAACAGATTTTTTTTTGTTGTCTCATGTTCATCAGGATCAGTTAAAGTAAATCATTGTAAAAAGATAATAAATTATTCATTTAAGTTTCAAAAACTGTGAAAAACTTCATAGAGTCTATTTATCTGTATATGTGATCAGATGAACAATTAGTTTTCTGTCTGATGCTCCACTTTAACCAGTTTCACTTTGAACCGTGTCAACACAAAACTCTGACGCACAACTGATGAGATGTGATGGATTTCAACTAGAAGACACCGTGAGAAACTGTAAAAGCAACATGAGCTCATACAAAAACAGAAGCATTTAAAAAGGACATTAAAAGAGTTGAATAGAGAGTTGAAGAATGTAAAAGTAAGAAGAGAAAAATGCTACGAGAGAAGTTGAACTGTTGTTTGGGTTTCGTCTCTTTGGAGTTCAGAGTTTTCCTAAAGCAGAATTCTGTTTCTGGGTTTGCTCTTTGTAACTTCGACAGTTTCCTTGATCAGATGGATCCGATCGAAATGTTCAAATACGAGACGAGCAAAGTCAAAGTCAATAAGAAACACATTAAGAATTCAAGAAGTGACACAGATTTCTTTGGTCTTCAGCGTTTGTCTTCAATGAAAAACACAAACTAAGGATTTACACAATGACAGAAAAGAGTATAAATATGCAGACCTTACTTTGTGTGTGTCCTCTGAAGCTGCTATGTCACAGACGTGTTTTATTCAAACAGCAGCTTTATACCCTCGTTGTCACCGCCCCCTCTGGACCGGTCCGTCCTGATCACCTGTATCTTTTCATGAGACATATTTGTTTAAATAAAAACAAATATGAATATGGTTTCTAGTTGAAACCATCCATCACATCTCATCAGTTGTGCGTCAGAGTTTTGTGTTGACACGGTTCAAAGTGAAACTGGTTAAAGTGAAGCATCAGACAGAAAACTAATTGTTCATCTGATCACATATACAGATAAATAGACTCTATGAAGTTTTTCACAGTTTTTGAAACTTAAATGAATAATTTATTATCTTTTTACAATGATTTACTTTAACTGATCCTGATGAACATTAGACCAAAAAAAAGAAAATCAGTTTTTTTAAACAATCTTTTTCTTGAGTTTTCAACATAATACAAAAGTACACATAACGTAATATAATACAAATATATATACTGTGATAATCTGTTCAGTCTGTTTCTATTTGTATTCACTTCCTGTTTTATTTTGTTGTCACGGTTCTTGTGTCTTGTTTTACTGACTGTAGGTTTCCCCACACACCTGTACCTTGGTGGTAATTAGCTTGCCATATTTATACCTTGTGTTTCCATTTGCTTTCTGCCAGAGTGTCGAGGTCACGAGGAAGATAAGGCGTTCAGGTGCGTGCACTAAGGAGAATGGTGCACATACCTGACAGAAGTGGGCATACGGGAGGAGGGCGAGTTGAGGAGAACTGAGGGATGACTGACAACTGAGCCACGCCCACAGTTCGCTGCCGCTGTCTCCTGCAGCAGAACAAGTGCACTTCATGGGTGGAGTGTGTTGTGTGTGTGGAATGTATTCCTCTACATCTTTCTTTTGTACTTCTGTCCACCTGTGTGTCATAACAAATTATTTTAAAAAAGCTGAGATAAAAAACAGTTCAGATATCTGAACTCATTTGGCAGCACGGTGAGTAAGAGCCTCCGTTTTCTGTACGTTCGTGACTTGAAGCATGAAGCACTGGGGGAAGAACAAACAAGGCAAACTCCTCTATTGGTGATGAGAAAGGAGTCAGCCGCCTTCTCCTGGTGGGTTTACCCACGTTTAGAAAACCTGTGTCTACCAACTAATTCTGGTTTAGAGGTATAACTGAGCTCATGTATAATATGTATTCTCTTTCCATTTGGGGAAAAAAAACTCAAACTATTGCATTACTTCAAAGTGTCCACTAGATGTCAGCATTTACCTCCAAATTGATGTTATTTTTATGACCCGCCTCAGTGAATGAGATCAGATTCAAACAACCTGATAACTCTCCTCCTATGTGCTCATCCTGCAAGGCCCAACAGTCGGGACTAAAAGGCAGATACAGGATATTTTTTATTTTTAAGCAGAAGAAGTCTGTAATAAACATGGAGGCCACAGATGTGAGCGTCTACGGTTTCATTTTCCTCTTGATGTGCTTTTGGAACCCAGACTCACGACCGTTGATGTAGCGTCACATTGAATTCGGGTTCAGGTTCAGACTGAGGTCGAATATCTAAATATCTGATCTGTACTTGATGTAAATGGTTTTGTATTTATATAGCGCTTTTCTAGTCTTGATGACGACTCAAAGCTCTAAGTACAGTTTTACATTCACCCATTCACACACACATTCATACAGTGCATCTATTAGCAGCACTTTGTTGTTCTATGAGGGGCAATTCGGGGTTCAGCATCTTTCCCAAGGACACTTCGGCATGCAGATGGGGAAGACTGGGGATTGAACTGCCGACCTTCAGGTTGGAGGACGACCACTCTACCCCTCAGCCACTGTTGTGTGTTAGTGCTGTTACATAAAACATAAAAGACACCGTGAGAAACTGTAAAAGCAACATGAGCTCATACAAAAACAGAAGCATTTAAAAAGGACATTAAAAGAGTTGAATAGAGAGTTGAAGAATGTGAAAGTAAGAGAAGAGAAAAATGCTACGAGAGAAGTTGAACTGTTGTTTGGGTTTCGTCTCTTTGGAGTTCAGAGTTTTCCAGAATTCAAGAAGTGACACAGATTTCTTTGGTCTTCAGCGTTTGTCTTCAATGAAAAACACAAACTAAGGATTAACACAATGACAGAAAAGAGTACGTCCTACAGAAGGTGGGTGCGGAGCCTGAGGATGAGCCAGAGGACCCTGGTGTCCTGATTGAGGGCGTGGAGGTCCTCAGTGGTTTGGGTAACATTGCGATTGCCTGTGCTCGGCTCTTTGGACTGATATACTGTCTGAACCTGAGCTACCCACCAGAGCTCAAATGCACTTTTGAAGTCCTGCAGAAGATTCTCCTGAACCTGGATGGGCAGAGGTTGTCGTCCAAGGCCCAGTTCCTGAACAACAAGCTTCTGCAGTGAATAAGCTTGAAGAAGACGGATAGAAGCCTGGTACTTGTACATATATCTGATTTCTTTCTTTGTTTTTCGTTTTGAAATTTCAAAATTTGAAGTAAATTTTTTTCAAAAAGACTATTTCATTTAGTTTGTGCAATTGACTGAGACTGTTGTTGAAGATATTTGTTTCAGGTTGAAAAGTCTCCTACGTGTGTGGGCGGGTGGAGCCGACACAAACAGTGTTAATGCATATTGTTGTAGTCATGCACACATCTTGCTGGATTATTTTGTAAATGTTTTTATTATGGGCCAAGAATATTTTGGTGATTCCAATGTGAATTTGATTGCATTTGTTATTAATGTCCAACAACAGCGTATAGTTATTTATATAGAACAATCCACGTAAAAATGCCAAAGACACAACTGTACACATAGTGAGAAGTAGTCATCCATTGCTTTTCGTATTTTTTTATTTTTTTTAAAGGAAATGAATAATATATAATGTGTAGATCTGGGAGCAGCCCGAGTGGATTGACAGCAGTAGAGGTGTGATGTCACTGGAGCCCAGATCCTGAGAAGTGGAGAACGCAGAGTATCTCAAAGCGTTCCCCTCTTCCCCTCTTTTATTTTCAATCTCTTCCTCCTCCTCCTCCTCCTCCTCCTCTTCCTCTTCCTCCTCCTCCTCCTCCTCCAAATCCTCTCGGTTTGATGCACTTGCATGCCTTGTGCTTAATCATCCACCTCCACTTTGAAACAACAAGGTATCAGCCATTTAAAACACCGGCGAACGTTCTTCATGAACTTATGTCGGGTTTTAACTTTTTTACCACTTTTAGCAAGACCTGTGGTTTCATCAGTGCAGGGTATTTTGGCAACAGGGGATCCTCTTTCAGTTTCAGGTGTTGCCTCAGATTTTCTTGTGTTAGCAAATGAGTCTTTCCTTGCTTTGGCCCTCACACAAGTGCTCTTGGCCTTTGCGTCGCCTCCTGCTGATCGGCTAACTCGTCTTCTCACACGGGCTGATGGCATGTCAGCTTTTTTTGTGTCAGCAAATGAGTCTTTCCTTGATTTGGCCCTCACACAAGTGCTCTTGGCCTTTGCGTCGCCTCCTGCCGATCGGCTAACTCGTCTTCTCACACGGGCTGATGGCATGTCAGCTTTTTTTGTGTCAGCAAATGAGTCTTTCCTTGCTTTGGCCCTCACACAAGTGCTCTTGACCTTTATGTCTTCTCCTGCCGATCGGCTAACTCGTCTTCTCACACGGGCTGATGGCCTGTCAGGATTGGAGACACTCTCACTAGGAAAGTGCTTCAGGGTCATGAAACGATGTTGCAGAGCTTCGCTGGGGTTGATTCTTTCTTTAGCGTCCAAATGCAGCATCTGTTTCAGGAGGCTGAAAAAGGCCTTTGTGTCCTTCTTTTCAGCCGTATCTGGGCGACTCAATAAAATATCATCGAGGCTGGGAAACTGCCTGTCCTCCTGAATCTTAGAGGATGCTTTGCTCCCCTTACGGCTTTTCGAGGACTTTCTGCGTTTCCTTTGTGGTTTTGTACACTCCTCACATTTGCAATCTTCCTTCAGCTTCCACGATTGTTGGATACCTTTTTTCTTAGGGTTAGGGTTAGGGTTTTTTCTAAAAAACACATCTGTGTACTTTCCGGAATTCAGCAGGTTGTCATTGGGCTGACCATTAATCTGTACCAAGTTCCTCATTGCCTGAAATTTGCAACTACTTAGTTTATACAAGCATTTGCCGAGGTACAGGTGGGCCAAAATGCAACCAAGAGCCCACATATCTATACCCTCGTCCAGAGGAAGTCCCAGCATGACTTCAGGGGCCCTGAAACCAAGAATCTGGAAATTATTTCCAATCCCCAATTTGGAGACAGGAGTAGCCATGCCAAAATCAATCAGCTTCACCTTTGAGGGATGTAGCTTATGATCTACCAGCATTATATTGTTTGGCTTGATGTCCGTATGTACCAGATTCAGGCTCTTTAGGGCAGTCAGAGCCACCAACAACTGCTTTGCGACTACTTGAATCTCAGACAGAGGCCGTCCCTTGGTCCCGGACATTTTGACCCAATCAAAAAAAGTCATTTCCAGCTTTTCAAATTCCAGAACCATCTCTTCACCTAGTGTATGATGCCCGTTAAACCGGACAAAGTTATTCTCGTCTTGACCAATCTCCCTGAGTGCTTCAAGAACGGCCAGCTCCTTTTTGCCCTCTATATTCGAGAGAATCTTCAGAGCCACAAACTCCTTAGTCTCGATTTTGAAGCCCTCTTTCACTACTCCATAGGCCCCAGTGCCCAGTGTGTCCAGCAACAAAAATCCATTCTTAGCTGCCAAATCAAAAAGTTTAACGTCTTCAGGATTTTTCCTTTGGTTTAAACCCTTAATTGATTTAGCCATTTCCGTGAGTTGATTGGCGGGTGGCATCGAACGTCAAGTTTTAAAAGATGTAAAAATGCAGCAGCACCAGGATAAATCTACTGCATTCTAAGCTGGTGGCCTCCTAGACCTCTACTTCTAATCACCCCACGGCTATTTAAAGGCTGCAAAGACTTCTCTTTGATCTAAGGGATTACAATAGGACATCATAAAGAATAAACCCTTTATAAATTTCAACTGATCTGTTAATCAGAGTTTCAAGACTTGTCTTTGATCTAAGTGATGTCATGATGAACCAACTCTTAATCTTGGTTTCCGTAGCAACCAAAGTCACATTGGGTTTTTGTTTTTTTTCTAAAAAATAGTGCACCAACACAGTAGATGGCGATAATGCTCCTTGGTGTTGGTGGCCACGTGCCAATAAACTGAGCAAAGAAGAAAGAGAAGGAAGACTTGTTGAAATTCTTTGCTGAATAGAGGAAATATATAAAATATAGGTCAAAGCTGAATATTTCAAAAAGTATGGGAGGAGGGCGAGTTGAGGAGAACTGAGGGATGACTGACAACTGAGCCACGCCCACAGTCGCTGCCGCTGTCTCCTGCAGCAGAACAAGTGCACTTCATGGGTGGAGTGTGTTGTGGGTGGAGTGTGTTGTGTGTGTGGAATGTATTCCTCTACATCTTTCTTTTGTACTTCTGTCCACCTGTTTAAAGGAAGTTACTGTCTGTGTGTGTCATAACAAATTATTTAAAAAAAGCTGAGATAAAAAACAGTTCCGATATCTGAACTCATTTGGCAGCAAGGTGAGTAAGAGCCTCCGTTTTCTGTACGTTCGTGACGTGAAGCATGAAGCACTGGGGGAAGAACAAACAAGGCAAACTCCTCTATTGGTGATGAGAAAGGAGTCAGCCGCCTTCTCCTAGTGGGTTTACCCACGTTTAGAAAACCTGTGTATACCAACTAATTCTGGTTTAGAGGTATAACTGAGCTCATGTATAATATGTATTCTCTTTACAGCTGGGGAAAAAAAACTCAAACTATTGCATTACTTCAAAGTGTCCACTAGATGTCAGCATTTGCCTCCAAATTGATGTTATTTTTATGACCCGCCTCAGTGAATGAGATCAGATTCAAACACCCTGATAACTCTCCTCCTATGTGCTCATCCTGCAAGGCCCAACAGTCGGGACTAAAAGGCAGATACAGGATTTTTTTTTTTTAAGCAGAAGAAGTCTGTAATAAACATGGAGGCCACAGATGTGAGCGTTTACGGTTTCATTTTCCTCTTGATGTGCTTTTGGAACCCAGACTCACGACCGTTGATGTAGCGTCGCATTGATTTCAGGTTCAGGTTCAGACTGAGGTCGAATATCTAAATATCTGATCTGTACCTGTACTTTTTTCCAGGGCTGTTTTTGGATTTGGTGCAACTTGATTGAATTGTAGGAACCTTGGTGGAGGTATGAATACTATATAGCCTATATTTTTGCATGATTTACACAATGATTTACGCCTTTTGAAGTACCTGTATATGACTGGGCCTTTGCCTTCAGAATACTGTATGAGACTATTTAAATGTTCCTTGAATGAAGCTGAACCTTTTCTGTTCAAGTCACTTTTCTTTTTCCAACGTCCACAGTTTATTCATCAGAGCAAACAAACTCAGCACCACCACCTCTTCAGATCAGTTTATTCTGAAGTAAACACATGATTGTTGTGTAGAACAGTTTGTCTTCCTCAGCAGGAGAAAACTCTCTCTCTATCCACAGGGGGAGTTTCCTGTCTGGAGGAGGAGGAGGAGGAGGAGGAGGAGGAGGAGGAGGGAGAAGTGGGAGGAGAGGAGAGAAGGAATGTCCGAACTCAGCCATTGTGTTTGGTTGTTGCACGACCAGAGAGAAGGAGAGAGAGAGGGAGGGAGGGAAGAGTGGCTGCTGGGAAGTAGAAACCCTCTGAGAAGGAGGTGTGAGTCGATCACTCAGCCGTCGACAGAGGAACAGCTCCCTCACGCCTGGTGATCGATCCCAGAAGAGTTTCACCTCATCAACCAATAGGCTGATTGATCCGAGGCCTCAGGAGTCAGAAGGTCGACTGAGGTGACAGCTGATTGGTTGACGGGGCCTCCTTCTGAAACCAGATCAAATGATTTCAAATCGGATAAGAAGTTTGATCTGATCAGTTTTCCACCAGATTAACTTGATCTGAGTCCCGAAAACTCATCCAGTCGCTGAGTGACTGATTCGATTGGTTGAGTCTGATTAAAGGATTACCGGATTGGACGATTGATCAGCTGTGTCAGTTGATTGCTCGAATCGGAAGCTTTGCGTTTGAGCCTTGTTGCCGTGACGATGAGCGGAGCCGGGGACGTGGTGTGTGAAGGCTGGCTGCGAAAATCGCCACCGGAGAAAAAGTTACGGCGTTACGTGAGTACCTAATTTTTCTTATTGTATGTTTGTACAAATATTCGGACAAACTTTCGTACAAATGTTTGTTCGAAACAGTTTAGTGCTCTTTTGATTACACGTTTTGGTTTGTTTTCTTTGCGACTTGCTTCTTTTATCCTACGCTTTTACAATGTTCGTACAAACCGTTCGTACAAAATAAAAAAAACTTCTACTCATTTAATCGCATTTTCTTTGTGACTTGCTAAAAGGAACCAACGCAGTTCACAGACTATTCACTGAAACTCTGCGATGTGGTGACCTCGGCTAAGGACGTTATGTTTCCGTCTGTGCTTGTTTGTTTATCACCAAGATTTCTCCAAAACTACTCGATCGATTTTTACGAAACTTGGGGGATAAATGCGATATTGACCAGGAAGGGAGTCATTACATTTTAGTGCGGATCCAGATCAGGGGCTGGATGTAGGATGGTTTTATTCACTTTCTTTCCCATCGTGAGATCGGACATTTATTATTATTTAGGAAAGTTTTGTTGAACTAAAATTAGAGGACTGATATTTATGACTGTGTGGATGATGGTGCAGATCCAAATAAAAATACACATCTAAATAACTTAAGTGGTTTCATAAGGGGACCTTGGTGGAGGTATAAACTGTACAGACGGGTATTCTAGTGTTTTTACTGGAAGATGATCTCTCGGTTTCGTCTCTGTTCACTGACTCATTTCCTGTGAAGGAGCAAAAAATAGAGCTTGTCTTTTCTACCACAGTGTGATGAAGGAGTTTGGGTTTTGCTGCCTTGCTCAAGGACAATTTGATGATTGGTCCAGATTTTGAACTTCAGACCGATCGGGGCTGAAACTGAGCTTTATATGTTTTAATTAACAGGACTACAATACCCATAATCCCTGGTGTCGGACATAGCAGTTAAAAATGGAGGCCTGAGTTTTTCAGCAGGTGAAGAAGAAGAAGATAAAAACTGTTGAACCCTTTGTTCAGGGTGTGTAAACATTTAGTCATGATGATATACAACCCACTGTGCACACACACACACACACACACACACACACGGACCAGCAGTGTGTCTACTGTCAAAACACACACTCTCACACAGTCTTATAACGGCAGAGGATTGTGTGTGTTCTTATGTTCATGTTAAGTTCTGGGCCAAAGTTCACAGAGTGTACCTCATCATACACTCCCTGTGTGTGTGTCTGTGTGTGTGTGTGTGTGTGTATGTGCCCCGAATTATGTAATAAACTAATCGCTCTCAGCTGGGTCTGTTTGGAAGATCAGGCCTCCCCAAAGATTTAGAAGGTTTGGAAACACACACACACACACACACACACACAACACACACACACTGGAAGAGAACCAAGCAGAATGATGAGGTGAATTAAACCTTCAGCACAACAGCACACGTCACACACATCGGGTCAAACACAGTTTAAGGACAAAGAGTATTTGGTTTTGCAGGAAAATATTTTGATGATCAATATTCAACATCAGTGTGATAAGAACGTCGGCGATGATGCACAACAAGTTGTGAAAATGAAGGAGGCGGCTACGTTGACTTCTCATCTGTCGCTGTCGAAACTGAAAACGTAGAAACTGAACGTGTGATGAGGTCACATGTCGGTAAACAAGGAACTGAAATAGATGGTAAATAGTTTTGTTAATTTCGGTTCGGAGGCAGGATGGAGGAAGTGTTTTTTATAGATCTATTGTGCCCTCTTCCTGTTTGGGGTCAGAGGTCAAAGGAAGAAACCAAACGTAAGAGGAAAGGAGAGAGAAAAGGTGAAGAGAGATTCGAGAAGGGTTTAAAGGAAAAGGGGTTATCATTCATAATGTTAGTTCTTATGTCTGTTCATTATGTGACCTTGAGCAGTCAAGTTAAAGATTAAACTTTAAACGGCAATAACTGAGGATGCAGTTCCTCTTCTGACCACTAGATGCTTACTTTAAAGTGCTGGATTTACAGCCACCACTAACGTTTAGATTAACAGCCGTCGTAACGCGAAGACAAAGATAGATGGAGGAAAGGTATTTTTGTGGACGCTGCGGTCGCACTGCTCGTATTTGTGCAGCCGCCTGAAAACGACCGATCATCAAACAGAGCGACGGAGAATAAACACACACATCCACTGCCGTCGCTAACCGGCATTTCCTGTTCAGCTACTTCCTCTTCCTGTCTGTGTTTGGAGAGAAATGTGTGCTGCCCTGTTTAATCACTGTGTACACACACACACACACACACACACACACACACACACACACACACACCACAATGTTTATCAAGTCTTTTTCCCTTACTTAATTCTCTTCTTCCTTTAAACAGATAAACACAACTCTCTCTGTGTGTGCGTGTGTGTGCCGAATGCTTTTATTAAATTAAAATCCATCTTCATGCTCTGTTTCACACGTTTTAAATAATCATGTGTCTTTTGCACAAACACTCTCTCTCTCACACCCTCACACACACACACATGGGTAGTGAGTCATGTCTGAAATATGGGGTGTCATCGCTAGGATTGCTCATGGGGGATGGACCCTACCCATAATGCTCAGCGCATGATGGCATGAACCAGAGCAGTGTCAAACATTTAGTGTGTGTGTGTGTGTGTGTGTGTGTGTGTGTGTGTGTGTGTGTGTGTGTGTGTGTGTGTGTGTGTGTGTGTGTGTGTGTGTGTGTGATGGTTAGTTAACATCCATGTGCACTGGAGTGTTAAACCTCTGACATGAGAGAGAGACACCAAAGTTGTCTTGAAAGAGAGAGAGAAGTGTGAACTCCATGAAAAATGTAAAACATGATCCAAACTGATTTATAATCAATAACTTGTAATAATAGTCAGTGACCTGTTGATCCTGGTGGCTACTCAAGATGGGAACGTTCAGGTGGTGTGTAATGAGGATTCTAGCCTGTATGAGGCACAACTGGGGCATTGAAGTTTGAGTCCTGTGTTGTCAGAGATGTTAGTTTGAATAACATTTCTTTTTTATTGTTTTAAATTTTACACTAAAACTCATTCATACATCTTCACTTGTCTTGTTTTCTCTTTGTTCTTCCGGTAAAAACACTTTTCTTTCAATATTTAGTGAATCTTATGTTTATGTAACATCAAACAATTATTTAAGGGGTTTAAATTAAAGCCGTCTTTGCTTCACTGGATAATGGATGTCTTTCTTCCTGTGTTTCTCAGGCGTGGAAGAGGCGATGGTTCGTTCTGCGAAGCGGTCGACTGAGCGGAGAACCGGACGTTTTGCAGTACTACAAGAACCAACAGTCCCGTCGACCAATCAGGACCATCAACCTGAATCTGTGTGAACAGGTACAGCAGACGCACACACACGAGTGTCGGACACACACGAGTGTCGGACACACAAAGCTCGAGAGAGAACGGAAAATAAATCAGTGAAGGTCCAACCGCCCAGTGTTAGATCAATGATTCAGTGATGACCTGAAAGAATGAAGGAACATCCACCATCTGTAGTTGATTCTTTAAGGGTCACGTTTGGGGCCAAGGCCGAGTTCAGAAAATGGACGGATGCATGTTTACACAGCTCTGTGTTTCAGACCTGCCTGTTTTGTCCGTTTCTTCTCCTTCAGGTGGATGCCGGCCTGTCGTTCACAAAGAAGGAGCTGGAGAACAGCTTCGTGTTCGACCTGAGGACGGAGGAGAGAACCTGGTACCTGGTGGCCGAGTCTGAGGAGGACATGAACCGCTGGGTGTCCTCCATCTGCCTGATCTGTGGCTTCAACCCGACTGAAGACGGTACGACAGAATCAATCACGATAGATGGACGGAATAAAACGATCCCTCCTTGTTTTTTGGTCGTTCGTGTGGGTTGTGGCTGAGTCAGCGTGAAAGCTTGTGGGAGGACGGAGGAGCGAGAACATGCAGAGAGTAATGTGGACAAAAAACGTCTTTAGGATCGAGTGTCTGTGTCCACGCCTCAGATGTGTAGATGGTCAAATATTTAAAAAATATCATGAAATATGGTATTTTGTTCAACAGCTTCTCTGTGTACAGTCATTTGAACTTTTGAAATGAATATCTTCATCTGCTAAATTACAAAAACACATGCACTGCTACAAACTACAACCAGAGCATAGTCTTGAGAAGCTGGAATATATGACCCCGTGTGAAGGCAGCATATATCATTAGTTGCCTACATTACCCACAATGCAACGTCGACTGCTCCCGGGTCAGCTGGAGATTGTGGTTGTGTTGTGCCAGTAATAGAAACTGTTTATGAAAGGCTGCAATAATGAAAAACACCAATACCCACAATTCCCTGCAGGGCGACACAGACCTTTGAACTTGTTTAATGGCTGCCATCAGTTATTGTTATCTGACGTCTAATCCGGTTCAGTTCCAGAGAGACCTCCTGTGTCCGGCCCACCCTCCATCACCGTGGTGACCCCATCCAGTGGCACGGCAGCAGGTTCGGTCCCGCCCCCCTACGACCCGGTGAGCGTACGGCGCCTGGAGCCCGACGGCCACACAGAGGACAACTACCTGTGGTTGTCACACTGCCAGAGTCACATCAGGTGAACCAACGCACGAGAAGCAGTTTGTGGGTCATGGGATATCGAGAGAACTGTGTGGGCTCAAATGAATAAAACCTGCAGCAGTCGCAGGTTTAGACGAGTTAAATCTACAGGACGGGATTAGAGGTTTATCTCAGCCTAGATCACATAGAAGAAAACGATTAAACCCATTTTACTCCTCTGAGTCTGAAGGATGTTTATCTCTGTGGGATTTGCTGACGCTCGGAGATTTAACTCGCCGTGAACTCTTTGAAGCAAAAGCAAAAAGTTGCTGCGTTTCCACAGCAACGTTTGTTCATGCCTCTGTGGCGGTGACTCCCAGTGGCAGGAGGCCTTGTGGGGTCAGGTTGTCCGTTCGTCCCATTCTTAAGAACAACGTCCAAATGTTCATGTTTCAATGACTGAAACTGTCCCTTTAAATCATTTTATTTTGGTATGTGTGTCTCCAGGCCTCCTTTAGGATCCTCCGTCTCTCTGGAAACCGACTACGACAAACTCTACCCTCCTCCCTCTGCCACCTCCTCCTCCTCTTCCTCCTCCTCCTCTCCGTCCCTTCTTCCCAACGGCCTCCCTCCTCCGTCCTCCTCTAAGACGGCTCCGTGGACAGTGGCCTCGATGACGGGGCCTCTCAGTCAGTCAATGGACGCCAACACGACCTCTGACCTCCGGAGGCGAGCAGGCAGACCTCGCTGTCACCCCTCTCCCCACCCCAGGAAGCACTCACTGGATATCCACCTGCGTCCCGTGGCGATACCTCTCATTGAGAACACACACTCCAACGTGCATCCCAATATGCACTCCTACCAGATCCCCCGTCCTGCATCCACGCCACAGCCACGACCCCCCCGCCGCCCCTCCTCTACACCAAGTGTGGACTCTTTAACCCAGACGGAGCTCCATGCATCCATCCCGACTCCTCCTCCGCGCCCGCCAAAGCCCTCGGCGATCGCAGCCCAGGGAGAGAGCTCAGCTGCAACGCTCCCCCGAACCTCCTCAGAGTCGGAGAGGAGGGATGGATGTGTGGAAGGAGGCGATGGAGGTCTGCTGAGGAGTCACACCGTCAGTATACCAGGACGCACGCAGACAGGTACGTGGGATGCAGCATCTAGCATGGATACAGTGTGATTGACAGCTGGTACTGTCCTATAGGTGCATGTGGCAGGTGGGCGTGCATTGTCCTCAAGCTCTCAGCCAGGCTCCAACCCCTGCTCCTCCAAATATGGTCACTTCTGGTTTCTAAAGACCAAACTGTCAAACGGGAGCTCACAAACCAATGGGTGACGTCATGGTGGGTTGATTCTTTGTCAGTCATTAAAGACTGTTTACGTACACGGCCCTCAGTCGCATGACATGAACATAAATGGAAATACAGCCACGCCCTGCAGGGGGCAGCATTGTCACTGTGAACCAGCAGGTACCTCACAGAGAGCTGAGGTCATGAAGAGGCTTTATTCTGCAGCAGTGACGGATTATATCTTCGTCACCGCTGAGACACTTGGTGCCTGTTTGCACCACACGTTAAATGGCTTAAGTTTCCTTAATGCGAGGACTTTGCTCCACAGCAGCACAAAGACTTTCAGAGAAATCTCAGTTTCTGGTGAGAACGCACATTGTCCCAAAATAGACGATCCCCTTGTATTGTTTCCTGTTGGAGAACCTGCTGCTTAAGGAGCAGATTAGTGACGACAGTCTCCATATTCATTCATGCTCAATCGACACTTCTTTTCAGCAAGTCTGTAAAAACTGTACAAGCTTTAAATCAGGAGATTTTTACTCTCTAATCGTGGATTATATTAATCACATGAGCATCACCTGGATGGACACACATATTTAGATACAACCGTCTCCTCTTTCTCACAATCCAAAAACTGCTCGTCCAACAACCACAACCTCAAACCGTATTAATATGTATATATATATATATATATATATATATATATATATATTTATATGTATATATGAGTCTTTCTACTACTTCTGTGTTTCAGGTTGCGAGTCTTTCTTCATCCCTCAGTCGCTGTCGGACCGAGCGAGCATGTTCGACTTCAGCGACAGCTTCAACAGTTACTTTGTAAGTTTAAACATTTTAAAGTTTGACGGTAAAATACAAACAAGGAGAGAATTGCACCAGATAATCAACAAGTCGCCTTTAACCTCTTGGTTTCTTCATGTCCTCTCTCAGATTAACAAAGGCATGGTACCTCTGGGAAGTGTTTGCTCTGAAGACGTTGATGTGGATGAAAACTATGTCCCCATGAACGCTGCCACCACTGAGCCTCCTGTGGCACCAAGGTTAGTGAGAACATACCAGTGTGTTCTTAAAAAGACTTAAAATAAGTCCAACTGTACAACTTGTCTTTGTTGGTTCATCGTTGATATTGTAAGTTATCTGAAACCTCGTGAACCTTTAGAAGCATCCCTGAATCCTGCGTTCTCTTCCAGGGCGCCTCCTCCCTCTGACTCCTCCGTGCAACTCCAAGATGGCAACTACGTGGCCATGATCCCCATGAGCCCTTCCCTTCCCACTCAGCCCGCCACAGGGGATCTGGCGTCCCTGGGGCGGCAGGTGCCTCCGGCCGTCCACATGGGCTTCCGCAACTCCCCCGCTCCCCTCACCCCGCCGCTCCGGAGGAACACGGTGACCACAGGAACACAGGTGGGGGCCGTGCCGCCTCCGATCCACCGCGACCTGAAACCAAACGCAGAGGTGAGTGAGTGACAGCACAGAGGATTATGGGTAATATCCGGCGTTCAGTTATGTTTGAGTTCAGTGGGACGACACAGTCAGAGCTCAGCACATTGATACACTTTGTTTTTTCTACACTATTAATAATAATATTCAACACTTTCTGATTAAAACCTCTTTGGTTGTTGGTCTGAAACGTTTGTGAACGAGCTTCTGTTCCTGAAACTGTCAATGATTATTCTTGTCCCTCGCTCTCTCGCTCTCCCTCTCCCTCTCTCTCTCTCTCTCGCTCTCTCGCTCTCTCGCTCTCTCGCTCTGCGTCTCTGTCCGTTCGTCGTCTGTCGCTTCAGCTTCTTTGAGTTTTCAATTATTCACCTGCTTCCACTTTGCTGCAGTACGGGTGTGACGTTCACACACTTCAGCACTTACACAGCCGGAGGTTACAGAAACCGATCTTCCATGAAATATGAATAAACTCAGAACGCTGACATTCATTTCAAACACACAAACCTCGTTATTAGATTTTTCTCGCAGTTAACTTTGAAGTCACATGAGGACACTCGAGCCTCATTTCCACTTGCTAGCGTCACGTGTCTCGTATCCAGATGAGACTTTAGACCCAATCGTTAGAAACTTCCCATGTGAGTGTCGTCCATCGTGGCTTCACGCTTCAGTAAATCACGTTCATCATAAGTATCTGAACAGATGTTTGTCTTCGAGGCTTTGTTTTATCTTTACTATGGTCAATCTGTAGAACGTTAATAAAGATGGACGACATGACGGCTCACAAGAAGTGAAGTCAAAGTGTCTTGCTCACCCCCTGGTGGCTGGCTGCAGTATAACCTGATGAACCTGTGTCTCTCTCTCTCTCTCTCTCTCTCTCTCTCTCTCTCTCTCTCTCTCTCTCTCTCTCTCTCTCTCTCTCTCTCTCCACTCTCTCTCTCCCAGTGAAACCAGCTCCTCTGGACATCACGTCGCTGCAGGACTGGCAGGAAGTCCCGCCTCCTGTCCGCTCACCTGTCACCAGAACCTTCACAAGAGAGTGAGCTACTTTGTGTGTGTGTGTGTGGTGTGTGTAATGTATTTAATATGTAATATTCATCGCTGAGGCTCAGTCCCAGCAGAGTGAACGTGATGCACTCTGCCTCCCCCATGTGGCCTTGCGGGAGTAATACATGTTGTTCCTGACCTGAGCAGTGGCGGATGAAAGTAGAAAGAGACGGGAAGAAGAAAAAACACAAATATAAATAACACGAAGTGTTTCATTAACTTTAACTGGTGGTCATGAACCCTGCCTCCTCCATGTTCGCAGATTGGACATGGAACAAACTAGAAAATCTAAATAGAGGATAAACAAAGAGACGCTTGATTGGTTGAATTGATAATCAAATAATTCATTAATTATGTTGCTTTGTTAAGTTAATTTGTTTTGTGTGTGTGTGTGTGTGTGTGTGTGTCAGTCCGTCCAGTCGTCAGTCCATCAGGCCCAGTTCGTCCCACAGCTCCTCCCCCTCCTCCGACTCAGACGACCAAGATGACAGCTATGTTGCCATGACGACCTCCAGCCTCAGTTTTAGTGCTGGGGAGCCGGTGAGACCTTCCTTCCTTCCTTCCTTCCTTCCTTCCTTCCTTCCTTCCTTCCTTCCTTCCTTCCTTCCTTCCTTCCTTCCTTCCTTCCTTCCTTCCCGCCTTCCTTCCTTCCTTCCTTCCTGCTTTCCTCCCTTCTATGCATCCTTCTTCTCATCCGTTACGTCTTCCTCACTTGATCACCAACCTCTGCTGATGAACTTCTTTCTCTTTACTTTCTACCTTTTCATCTCCTGTTTTCTATCTGACTCTGATTTACTAAAATCTCAGCGTGTGTGTGTGTGTGTGTGTGTGTGTGTTGTGTGTGTGTGTGTGTGTGTGTGTGTGTGTGCAGTCTCTCAGGCTCATGCTGCACCGAGGTTCAGAGGGCGGAGTCAGCAGCCCGTTGCTACGGCGAGCCAGAGGTGACAAACAGGTGGAGTACCTGGACTTGGACCTCCACACCGGACGATCAACACCATCGAGACAGGTAACATTCCTCTCTCTCTCTCCCCCTCTCTCTCTCTCTCTCTCTCTCTCTCTCTCTCTCTCTCTCTCTCTCTCTCTCTCTCTCTCTCTATGTTATTGAAGTTCTATGGACGTGTAAAAAAAAACCTGTGTTTCTGCACAACCAGAAGCGTTGCACGGCAGCAGGTGGAGGCAGCGGTGACAAACAGGCCGGAGCTGGCGAGGAGCGTGCACGGGGGGAGAGCACGCGTGTGGACTACGTGGTGGTGGACCCCAAAAGAACCAAGGCCCTGAGGAACACCAGGGAAGCGTGGCATGATGGGAGGATGTCCACGGAGAAGGACAAAAGCTAGAAGTACTCGTAGAGGTTATCGAGATGCTACTTTTGGTGCCCACTTAAAACGAAATTCTTGTTTAAAAACTAGAATTACCACCCTGCGTTTGTTCCAATGCATTTTTAGTCGACATCTTTTCCAGATTCATATGAGGTCACTGTGACCTTCGACCTCATTTTTATTACTGATGTAAATCCTGCAAGTACAAATCCAGCAGCGGTAAACAAGTACAGTTAAAAATGACTCTGTAACTTTAGTCTCCCAACGGGAATCCAAGCTTTAGTCAGAGATGTGTTGTTTTAAACTGTGTTGAAAGTAATTCATAATAAATGTGGTGCAGTGGGGGGGGGGACACCCTGTAATCATCAAATCACATCTGATGAATCATTCAGTTGTTCTGTGATACAGAACACAACGAAATGAATGAATGAATAAACCTAAAACACCCCTCTCTGGACTTCTAGTGTGTTTTTCTTACTTGATTTCCATGCGACACAAAGTCTCTGAATCCAAGCAGCCGATTAAAAACCGAGGGACGATGTTTACCCCAGACAGTCGGGGTATCAGGGTGGAGGAGGTAGGTCAGGTACTGGGGGTTCAGGGCCTGGAGGGATGTATCAGTGAGGAGGAGGGTTTTGTAAAAGCCGGTCCAGGTCCTTGCCTGGAACACCGGACAGGGTCGACTGCAGCCGTCCGGACAGGAAGTGATGAAGCGTCTCTGCCACAGCGTCGGAGTGTCGTTCCTGCTGCTGCTGTCGCTCCTGTTTCCACTATCATGATTCCTGCTGCCTTTCCTAGTGATAACTAATGCTGCTACTGCTGCTACTGTCATTACAAGTGGAACAAGTGAGATGTAGAATCGTTGGGGTCGTATGTTGTTCCTGAGCAACAGTGGCTATAAAGGAAAGACCTAATTATCTGTTTTCAGTTGCAGTATTTATCCTGTGCTCATGAATGTGGTTGAGTCGGCGTTTGTCTGCACTCCGGCCGTATTTTGTCCTCACTACACACATTTTTTAATCTATATTGTATGCAAAGCACTTTGAGCTGCATTTCCTGTATGAAAGGTGCGATACAAATAAAGTTTATTACAAAAGTTTCATCAATATGTTCAAATAACTCAAGATCACTTACAAAATAACCGGAAAAAAACAGATTTTCAGTTTTACGCATTTAACTGAAGTCCGGTTCCCGCGTTGTTTGTGTAGTAAAATAAACGAGGGAGTGCAGGTGCTCTGCTTTTAATAACGCTGATTTGAATAAAGTTTGAACTTAGGGCTGATTTGAATCCTGTTGAAGAAGAAGAATTCAGCCTGGGCACGTTTCACTGCACCACAACTGCTCTGTGTGTAATGATGAGGACTAAAACAGTAAAAACAAAGACAATGATTGACTAGTGGTTATAAAACATGCAAAACCAGTACAAATTATCACACGCACACAAACACACACACACACTCAGAAAGATTGAACCTGCTGCTGAGGTGAGTGTGTTTTCACGACATAGTGTTCAATTGAATTTAAAAGTATAACGTTTGTCATCAAACATGTTAAAACTCACATTGATGTTTTCTAAACTGAACTTATTTTATAGAAAGAAAAATATTATTTCATTTGAATATCATTTTATATAAAATGTGTTCGAGACTAAAAAACCTCTGAAGGACCCAATTGTTTGAATAACCCAGTAAAATCGTTTTCCTTTCAAATATACACTTGAAAGTGAGAGGTTTCTTTTTAAATTGATTTTTTAAACATCTCTTTGCATTACATATTTTCCTGTTACATTGTGTCATCTTATCAGAAATATTATGTTGTGACAGGTCGGCTGTTATTTGACTGATTTGACAGACATTTAGTCATTTGACTCATTTCCAGTCGTAAGGATGTTTAACCAGAAATAAGAAATCTGTTGTTGTACAACCTCAACTCCGGTTTCAGATAAAACGTCCAGATTCAGATCAAATTTCAAAGCAACACTATGAAACTTTCCTTCTTTAAAACAGTTTGAGTGACTGTGAACAGGAGAAAGTTTCCTCCTTCTCTCCCTGAGTGTCTGTTCTCTGTGACTCTGCTGAGTGGGTTCCATCTCCTGTGAGAAGAACTGACTGAGAGTCACAGCTTCAACTGTCACAACCAGCTGCAGTTGAAGAGTGAAGCTGAACTGAGATCAGGTAAAAAGACTCAGAAGTTATTAGAAACCAGAGTTTATCTCCAATATTCAGCAGGAAACTGTTAAAACATGAAGAATT
Source organism: Reinhardtius hippoglossoides (assembly GCA_006182925.3). Classification (NCBI taxonomy): domain Eukaryota; kingdom Metazoa; phylum Chordata; class Actinopteri; order Pleuronectiformes; family Pleuronectidae; genus Reinhardtius; species Reinhardtius hippoglossoides. Next base: position 12,908,483 of record CM031692.1, read on the forward strand.
CTAAGCAGGGTTTGTGGATTTGTTACAGCAGCAGCTCTCCGGGTTCAGGAGGTTCATCCCCTTGTGAGCTGCTGCTCAGTGAAAGTTACGTGTTGCTTAATGTTTTGTTCTGCAGAATTTACATAATTTGACTATTTCCCTTGTTGATGACATTTTTCTACTCTTCATCTTCCCTTTTTCCCTTTGCCCCGCGGCCACAGTGATGTTGGTCGACATGTCTTCGTCCTGTAATGCCTCAAACTTTCCTCCTTCCCTCTCCTCCCTCAACAACGTCTTTTGTCAACTGCACATCTGCATAATCTCAACGATCGGAGCTTCCAACATCATCATCTTAAGCAGCGTCAACTTCCTCCTCTACTTCCCTCTTAGCGTCTACGTCCTGTATCTGGGTTTGCAGCGCTGGCGGCGACGGGGCGCCAGCGCGACGATGAGGCACTCTGACCTGTTCACCTACCACAGTGCTGTCATGGAGCTGGTCACCGTCCTCGGGACCATCCTGATTTGTTGTGGCATCCTCGCTAACACCCCACGATTGGAGGTGTATGGATTCCAGATTTATTCTGCCACAATACTGGGACAGATGCTTTTCCACACCCTGACCTGTGTGGAGCGCTACCTCGCCGTCGTCCACCCCATCACGTATCTGGACCTGAGGAAGACGAAGGGGATCAGGATCAGAAACACAGCCATCGGCTGTGTTTGGCTGCTGTCCTTTCTCTGGATAAACTTTATGTACCTAAATTCAACGACCTACGCATTGCTGTCTTTTTGTGCTACAGGCCTCATCTCTACTGTCATCTCTTTCTGCTGCTTCTCTGTTCTTTGCGTTTTGAATCGTCCAGGGCCGGCAGACAGGGTCGGTGGCAGACAGCACATCGACCAATCAAAGCTGAGGGCGTTATATACCATAGAGGCCATAATGGGAGTGCTGCTGCTCAGGCTTGGAGCGAACATAGTTTCCACCGGCCTGTACCCCACAACGCTGCTGGGGGAGGCTGGAACTTGTGTTTTGTGGATGGTTATGTTCTGGTTCTGTCTGCCCAGCGGTCTGGTGTTACCGCTGCTCTCTCTACACCGAGAAGGAAAATTAACGTGTTGTCAGAGAAACACTGAATCAGGACAAGGGTCAGATTAAACAACGTATGGGCAACATTATCAGAAGGACCCAAACTGTAAATAAAGATGGACGGCATGACAGCTCCCAAAAGCGAAGCCAAAGTGTCTCGTATACGCCATAAACCCCGCCTCCTCCATGTTAGCATATATGACATGGACCAAACTAAAAAAGCCAAAAGATTTTTGTCAAAGATGGTTTATGTGGTTTTTACTAGCTCTTAACATGTTGCATTCAAACCAAATACAAAGCTAATTTTTACGTTTTGTCCCTCGTTTCAAGCGTTACCTGAGGGGATCGGTTTGCACGGACTCTAACTGACGTCTTCTGTGCAAGATGGCAGCGTTCATATCCGGGGTACTTTGGCTTCATTTTCGGATAACGTGATGAAGTGGACAAACATCGTCCATCTTTATATACGGTCAATGGAAAGACCCAATACGCAATATTTTAACGCCTGTCCGCTTTAGTTAGGCTACACCTGTTAAGTCTTCCATTTTAGAACGGCACATATTGAGTTAACAAACAGTGGCTGATTTAACACATTTTTATCTGAGAGATTTAGTCAGAAACTATAACTGTAACTAGCTAGCCAGAAGTTGCCAAAATATTTAAGCTGTTTAACTCAATTCATTGAGGACTAGCTCACTACCGCCCTCTAGGTGAATTGCAGCACTTTGAATACGAGTCCTCCTCGTTGGATATGATGACATGATGCGGTCAAACAGATTTATTTGATTTATCAGTCTGTATTGACTTTGTCATATGGTCATTTTAATGGAGGATTTAAATATCATCAGATTCACTTCTTTCCTCTTCTATCATTTGTAAACAAACTGTGTTGTGATGGTGTGAAATAGAACAATTATATCTACAATTATTCCAATATATTCAACAAATAATCTTTAATATTCATGTGTACGTGTTCACATTGTCTTTGTTTGAACTGGACTTTACATTGTTTGAAGTATGTCAGTAATGTGAGCCGATCCGTGCTCGGAAATTTGCATAATAAAATTAACATAGCACATCGTGTATCATTAAGTATTTTGCAAAATGCAAAGAGATCACGTAGATAATCTCATATTGTATAAAGACACATGCAGCTGATTCTCCTTCAGACAGGTCCGGAGACTCCAGACACACAGGAGGAAGAAGATCGGAAACTAAAGCTCAGAGCGGTGAGTAAATTAAAACAAATTGAAGTAATAAAATTATAGTAATGTAAGAGACTTTAGATTGTAGATCTGGTGCTAAATTTCATGTCACAGCTAATTTCCTGTGACAATCAGAGTCTGAGCTGAAGAATAATATGGAAATATTGAATCCATCCAATTTCTAAATCTGATATTTGAATATGAAGCTTTGGGGCTCATCAAATACTTTACAGTGTTTCTTTTGATGAGTGAAATACAGTAAAACTAGTATTATGAAAGAAACAAATAACTGGTACACCTGTGCACTTGATCCAAGAAGACGTTGATTTGTATTAAAGTGTCATTGTTGTGTTGAGAGTTTTACTGGACCCACATGTTGGAAAAAACAAGTTGTGCAAAGAAAGAATATTTATTAATATTCTAGTGAAACACGTTGGAGGGAGATGAACCAGACAAAGGCAGGAAGTAAAACAAACAAGACACGGATGAGAAGTAGCTACAAGATAAAACAGGAAATACAAAAAACGTCCAAACAAAAGGGAATTACTGTACAGAACAGGGACTGTAAATAAAGATGGACATGACAGCTCCTAAAAGTGAAGCCAAAATGTCTCCATCGCCCCCTTGTGGCTGGCTGGAGTAGTTAGGAGTCACACCCTGCCTCCTGCATGTCAGCAGATGGACATGGACAAGTGGAAACGTGTCGTCCATCTTTATTTACAGTCCAATCGAGCCTCACTGTGTTTGTCAGGCTCTTGATGATGTCCTTGTCTTCACCTTCCTCTTCCTCTTGCAGCCTTTTTCAACTCAACATGTCAGAGAACATCTCCTCCTCTTCCTCTTCCAATCTCTCGCTCCAACCTCCGCCCCCCTCCTCGCTAAACTCCTCCTCCCCTTCGCTCATCAAGTGCTTGGAGATCACGGTCGGCTCGCACATCTTCGCCGCCGTGTCCTGCTCCTACGTCCTCGTCTTCCTCCCTCTCTGCATCTTCATCCTCCACCTGGGTTTGCAGCGGTTGCGCCGGGAGAGCTCCGCCTCCGCAGCGACAAGCAGCCTGGACATCTTTACGTACAACATCATCGCCATGGAGATGTTTGGCGTGTTGGGCTGCTCCCTCTACTCCTGCAGCATCTACATGCACGTGCCAATGGTCAAGCTGGTGGGGATTTATATCTTCAGCACCATCACAGCTGGACAGATGGTGTTCCACATCCTCACCTGCTTCGAGCGCTACCTGGCCGTCATACATCCCGTTTTCTACCTGGGTCTGAGGAAGGCGGGCGGAGAACGACTCAGAAACATCAGCATCGGGTTTGCTTGGGGCTTGTCCTTCGGGTGGATGGGAGTAACATGGCAGTCCAGCCCCAATTTACCCACAATCGCCATGGCTGTCCTCTTGACCTCCTCCTTCATCGTCACCTCCTTCTTCAGCCTCTCCGTCCTCCGCGCTCTGATTCGTCCAGGGCCTGGGGAAGGGGGCCGGGACAGGGCGGACCAGCTGAAGAGGAGGGCGTTCCACACCATCGCGGCCATCACCGGAGCTCTGTCGCTGAGGTTCGGAGCACAGCTGCTGTGTTTTATCCTGGACGTCTCCGGAGTGCTGAGCCGCAGGGCGAGTTGCGTGTGTCTGTTGTCCGGGGTCAGTCTCTGCGTTCCCAGCAGCTACGTCCTGCCGCTGCTGTTTCTGCACCGAGCCGGAAAACTGCTATGTTTCAAATACGAAGCTGATCCAGGCCGAGACGTAGGAACGAGGATGTAAATGAAAAAAATACGTCCGGTTTGCTGTGTGAGGCCTCATCCGCCATTTGTGTTTTACAGTAGATTAGATGTTCCAGTGTTTTTAATATTGTAAAAGATTAAAGAATTATTAAAGGTGAAATTTGTCCTGAAGAATATTTGTGCTGCAAATTTAAATCCAACAGATACAGATTTTGATTTAGTTCCGCAGAATATAACAAATGCTTCCTTTGGTCATGTTCCACCCCTCCACACTGTTTCATGCACATTGGTTTAGTGGATTTTTGCATAATCCTGTAAACAAACAAACATACAAACATACAAACATACAAACATACAAACAAACAAACAAACAAACAAACAACATACATACAAACAAACAAACAAACAAACAAACAAACAAACACAGATGAAAACATAACCTCATTGGTGCAGGTTATTAAAAACAAGAGTTATTAAGCTTGTATCCAACTCATCACTTTTATTCCCCTTTAAACTGACCAACTACTTCTACTAATAATAATTATTGTGATGACGATGTAATATTAAATGAAAGAGACAAAAATAAAAATATAAAGGCCATGTTCAGTTTTTGTGTCTGTGTCATTTTGTCATTTGGAATTACAGCACATACATAGATAAGAAAAGAAAAGAAAAGCTAAGCTAAGCTAAGCTAAGCTAAGCTAAGCTAAGATAATAAAAGATACGAATAGATAAGATAAGATAAGATAAGATAAGATAAGATAAGAAAAGCTAAGCTAAGCTAAATTAAGCTAAGCTAGCTAAGCTAAGATAATAAAAGATACGAATAGATAAGATAAGATAAGATAAGATAAGATAAGATAAGATAAGAATAGATAAGATAAGATAAGATAAGATAAGATAAGATAAGATAAGATAAGATAAGAAAAGATTCAATCAGCTGGGTGAGTTTCTCCAGGAAAATAATATTTATGAAGACTTTCAGTCGGGGTTTAGAGCCAATCACAGCTCGGAGACAGCCTTGGTTAAAGTCACTAATGACCTTCTAATAGCTTCAGATCAGGGGTTTGTGTCGGTCCTCGTTCTGTTAGATCTCAGTGCAGCATTCGACAAAATTGACCATCACATTTTATTACAGAGACTGGAACAGTTAATTAACATTAAAGGAACCGCCCTAAACTGGTTTAAATCCTATTTTTCTGATCGCTCCCAATTCGTGCAAATTAATGATGAGTCATCTGTGCGCACCAAAGTTAACCACGGTGTTCCACAGGGCTCTGTGCTCGGCCCAATTTTATTCTCATTATATATGCTTCCACTCGGAAACATTATCAGGACACACTCGTTAAATTTCCACTGCTATGCGGATGACCCCCAGTTATACTTGTTAATAAAACCTGAACAAAGTAATCAAATAACTAAACTCCAAGCATGTCTCAAGGACGTAAAAACCTGGATGACCCGCAATTTTCTCTTATTAAACTCAGATAAAACAGAGGTTCTAATACTTGGCCCTAAACACCTTAGAGATACATTATCTAATGATGAAGCTGCGCTAGACGACATTGCCCTTGCTTCCAATGAAACATCAGGAACTTGGGAGTGATCTTCGATCCTGATTTATCCTTTAATTCTCACTTAAAACTAATTTCTAGGACCGCCTTTTTTCCCTTGCGTAATATTGCAAAAATCAGACATGTCCTCTCGCAAAAGGATGCAGAAAAACTAGTCCACGCTTTTGTTACATCCAGATTGGATTATTGTAATTCCTTATTATCAGGCTCCAGCAGGAAGTCGTTAAAGACTCTGCAGCTCGTCCTAAACACCGCAGCACGTGTCCTGACAAGAACCAAGAAGAGAGACCACATTTCTCCAGTATTAGCTTCACTACACTGGCTTCCGGTTAAATCTAGAATAGAATTTAAAATTCTTCTCCTCACCTTCAAGGCCCTTAATAATATGGCACCACTATATCTTAAAGAGCTGATAGTACCATATAACCCCACTAGAGCACTGCGCTCCCAGAACTCAGGATTACTTGTCGTCCCGAAAGTCTCTAAAAGTAGAGTAGGAGCCAGAACCTTCAGCTACCAAGCACCTCTCCTGTGGAATCATCTCCCACTTTCAATTCGGGAGGCAGACACCATCTGTACGTTTAAGAGTAGGCTTAAAACCTTCCTTTTTGATAAAGCTTATAGTTAGAGCCGGTCCAGGCTTATCCTGGACCTGCTCTTAGTTCTGCTGCTATAGGTCCAAAAGGTCGGGGGACACATGACACTCGGAGCTTCTCTTTCCAGCTTCTCCTTCCACTTCTCAAACTGTTATCACATCAATGTAATTCATATCCCATCAATACATGTTACTGACTTGACTTCTTCCCCGGAGTCCCTTTGCCCTATCGTCCGCAGATCCAGGGCCGCAGCTGTGGCCACATCGTGGATTAGGCTCTGTGGATCGTGTATCAGAGATCGTAATGGTGGATCCAGTATGGCGGATTCTGTATCGTGCTGGCTGATCGTGGTAATAAAGGCGGATCCTTTATCGTGTTGGCATCCGATAATGGTGGTGGACCACGGCCGAGGTGGCAGCTGACGATGGATCCTAATGGCGGCAGTGGACAATGACTGTGGACTATAGTGGCATCCGATCTTGATAGTGTATCATGATCTTGCTGGCTGCTGACTATAGACTATGATTGCAGCAGGACTGCTGATACAGAGAGGAGTACTTCTCCTCAGATACTCGACCATTGATGACATTAATCCACCAATTCACCTGTTTACCCTTATCAATGCTGCTAAAACCTTTATCTTGGTCATGTTTACACTTGACATCTATTGCACTTCTGTCCATCCTGGGAGAGGGATCCTCACATGTGGCTCTCTCTGAGGTTTCTACCTTCTTTACCTGTTAAAAGGGTTTTTTAGTAGTTTTACTCTTGTTGGGTTAAGGGCAGAGGATGTCACACCCTGTTAAAGCCCTATGAGACAAACTGTGATTTGTGAATATGGGCTATACAAATAAAATTGATTGATTGATTAGATAGAATAGAATAGAATAGAATAGAATAAATAAGATAAGATAAGATAAGATAAGATAAGATAAGATAAGATAAGAAAAGATAAGATAAGATAAGATAAGATAAATAAGATAAGATCCTTTATTAAATTTTCTGTGTCACAGTAGCAGAGACGACCGTCAAAAATAGACATCAGTAAAGTAATATTAAGTAAACAATACTTACAAATGTAAGGAAATATAGAAAATAGAAATGAAATAGAAATAACACAAACAGTCCTGTTGCCTTGATGCTTTAAAGTATTCGATATTAAAAATAAAGAAATTAAGATTTAAATCCCTGGTCTGTGTGCACAGGTGCTCTGAGCTTATTTGACTACGAGTCCAAACACTTTTTTGATGGATAGATGGAGGCAGCGGTGAGAGATGCTGTATAATGAGCCCTGTGTCCGTCCTGCTGGAGTGTCTTTGAGCACGGCGCCGTGCACACAACCTTCAGCCCTGAATTTGCCTCCAAAATGACGAGCAAAGATAAATAAATGAGGTTTTCTTATTATGCAAAGAGCCCACGGTCATGTTACAGCCCGTCTGTCACACACCACCGTCATGAAACACACACACATGTTTTAAAAGCCCCCCCCCCCCCCCCACTGTTCATCACTCAGTGGTTCTGGAGACACAGAGAGCAGAGGTTAGTTCCTTTAAGTATACTTTAAGTACAATACGTTTATTATTATCCATCTATCTATCTATCTATCTATCTATCTATCTATCTATCTATCTATCTATCTATCTATCTATCTATCTATCTATCTGTCTATCTGTCTATCTATCTATCTATCTATCTATCTATCTATCTATCTATCTATCTATCTGTGTGTCTGCCTTACTGTCTTTCTTTCTTTCTTCAGTACATTTCATTTAGCTGAAGCTTTTATCCAAAGCGACATGCAATGAGTGCATTGAACCAGGAGGGACAAACCTTCCTTCTCCTCCCTCCTCTTCCTTCCTTCCTTCCTTCCTTCCCTCTTTCCTTTACTTTCCTTCAGTATTTCCAAATTAAAGGTTCTGCCTGTTCTTAAAAGCTGGACTTTTAATGTGAAAAACCTGATAACGAACATGTGAAACCATGACAGCAGATGGAACATTTCTGTTGTTTTAGATTTAATACACATGATTTTTCCATGTCTTTCTCCAGCTCAGCGGAAATGTACGATAACTCCTCCCCTCCAGACGTCTCCCTTTCTCCTCATCTCCGCCCTCCCCTCAACTCCTCCAATGACTCCTCCCCCGTCAGCTGCTTCCTGGCCACGCCCAGTTCCACCATCTTCACCGTCTTCACCTTCACCAGCATCCTTCTCCTCCTCCCTCTCTTCATCTCCGTCCTCGTGTTTGGCGTCCAGCAGTGGCGGAAACAGCGCGGCGCCGTGGCGACAAATCCCATCGACGTCTTCACCTACCACATGGTCGCCATGGAGATAATGGGCATGTGCGGGTCGGCCTCCTGCTGCTGCGGCATCTTCCTTCAACACGTGAAGATGGTCGGTGTGGGATGCAACATGTTCGCCATCATCTCGTGTGTGAAAATGTTATTCCACGTCCTCACCTGCGTCGAGCGATACCTGGCAGTCGTTCACCCAATGACGTACCTCAGCCTGAGTAAGAGAAGCGGGGTCATGATCAGAAACATCAGCACCGGGTGCGTGTGGTTGATATTGTCCGGAGTGATGACGCTGAGATTCACACTCACCCCAAATTTCAACATGATCTTGTTTTTCTGTAATTTGAGTATCTCCCTGATCCTCACCTCTTTCTGCAGCCTCGCTGTTCTCCGTGTCCTGATTCGCCCGGGGCCCGGGGAAGGCGGGAGCAAGGGAAGCGCTGACAAATTAAAGCGCAGGGCATTCTTCACCATCATGGTGATAATGGCGGTGCTGTTGATGAGGTTTGGGGGGAATATGGTCTGTATGTCTCTGGCGTCCTCGTCCCTGTTGGGCCACAGCCTCGGCTGCGCGGTGCGGGTGTCCGGGATCTGGTTCTGTCTGCCGAGCAGCTTCGTGCTGCCGCTGCTGTTTCTGCACAGAGCAGGAAAACAAAGCACTGAATCTGGATAAAGAGCAGAACGAGCACAGAAACACTTCCTTGTTTCACAGGCAATTTTAAACAAATCTCTGTCGGCCACAAAGTTTGTAGAGAAATAATTTATCATGCAGCTCAAACACAATTAGGAGAAAGACGAATGCATCATGTCAAAACACATTTTCAAATCAAGCACATATGGCTCTGAATCTTATGTTACAGCAAAGTTAGGAGTCAAAGGTAGAACACAACTGCATCCTCTAGATTTAGAAACATCCCTGAGGACGCGCCTATTATAGTTAAAGGAAGGCACGGTGGTAGAGTGGTTAGCATTGTGTTCACTGTAAGAACGTTCATGAACTGATTCCCAGTTCACCAGTCTTCTTGTGTGGCGTTTGCATGTTCTCCACGTCTCTGTGGGGGTTTTCTCTGGCTTTAAATTAAGTTTGTTCAAATTAAAGTTAAGAACTATATCAACACAGTTGACAACTTTAATTTGAAAAATGTTACTCAAAGTCTGTCCAACCATGAAATGTTTCTGCAAATGTAAACTTAAAAATAAAAGAATTCAAACAGCTTCTCCTTCTTGTTTCATTGTTTTTATTTAATGAAGCACAAGCAACATGACAGAGTTACGTTCTTAGACTGAACAAAGATGGACGACGCGTCCCCACTTCCTTCCTCGCTCCATAAACAAAGCTAAAACAGCTCTGATGCAAACGCCACCATCTTGTGCTCATGACGTCATTCGGATGCATGTTCTCAACCAATCAGGAGTCAGTCTCAAAAAACTGAAGGTTACAGTTAAAAAGCAAAAAATAATAAAAAACTTGAAAGCAATTTTAAGATCTCACAGCAACAGAGAATAAATACAGAAATAAAAAATGTTACAGGTGAAAGAGATAAGATAAAACATTACATAAAAAGAAAAGAAAAGATAATTAACACAGGGACACAAGATGAAAACCATAAACATGTATTTTTCATACCAAATCAATAAAATATTGTTATACCATGACAACTGATTTAATTACAGAATATGATACATTTACACATGAAATAAAAAATATACAAACTACATATAGAAACAACCCGAGAGCCCTGAACACCACACAGACTAATATTCTGCATTTCTTACTTTATGTACAGAATCACTGTATCAACCACATCAGAGAAAGAGAGAGTGAGCCAGCGCTACATAGAAATCTTTAAGGTTAATATCAGAAGTTTCTTTTTCGGAAGCGTTAAGCTGCCACAATTGTAATTTATGTACATATGGTTCCCTTGTCATATGAGTCCCATTGGCTCTTTGTAGAGGGATCCATGGTGATGCTAACTTCCTGGCTGGCCTACAAATATTCCCTCTCTACTCAGAGTTGTACAGACAACACGGTAGTTTTCCCACTCTGTGTAGGAACAGCAGGGGAATCACCAGATTACCGGGGAGAGAGAAGAAGAAACCAATTGACACTGGTAAACACCGCTCGCCCACCGCTTCAGAAATGCCCAGTGCAAAGCCAACCAGAATCCCCACAAACCACAATAAGAGCGCCGCCAGTATGGCCATGGTGGTGTAAAAGGCCCTCTGCTTGAACTGGTTAGCCCCGCCCCCTCCCCCGGCCTGGACGTTTTAGAGCATGGAGAACAGAGAGGCTGCAGAAAGAGACGACTATCAAGGAGAGGACTAAGAGGATGAACACTGGGATGTGGATTAATAAAACCAAATACAGATGAAATACAACAAGCACTGCAGCGCACAGCAGCAAAGCAAACCCGCTGCTGATGTAAATGATTTTAACCGCATTCCGATTTCGCAGGCGCAGGTAGATGATGGGATGGACGACAGCCAGGTAGCGATCGATGCTGGTCAAACATTGGTAAAACAATTGTCCAGGGAAAGTAACAGAAAAAGTTATCGTCAAGGCAATCCTCAATGCTGGAGGATCAGCGTAAGTGATCCAACAGTTGAGAATGGCCCCTATGACATTTAATATCTGGATAGTGACCAGGTGGTAGGTTAAGATATCAAAGTGGCTCAATGTTGCGCCAGGGCTTCGGCGCCGCCAGCGTTGGTGGCCCACAAAGAGGACGAGGATGCAGAGTGGGAGGATGAGGAGGATTTTGGTGATGGCGAAGATGATGAGGGCAACCTGGAAGGAGCTGGTAAGCAGTTGTCGCTTTGATTGGAGTCAGAGGAGTTGACTGACATGACTCGTCTGAAGAGGAGGTAAAATGATATGTTTCGTTAATTTATTTAAAAGAACCTGTCTCTGAAATAAGGGAAAGATATTTTCTGAGTTTACAGCTGTGTAATTTAGCATCATTTACAACATATTCACGGCATATTTACTTATTGCTCTGTGTCTCTGATCAGAAACTTCCCCCGTTTCACATTAAAAGCCCTTAAGAGGTTTTGCAGTCTTTTATTGTGAAAGTGCTGCAGGTAGCACTGGCTGCGACGAGTGAAAACTTAAAAGTGTGTACCGGAAAAAACGAATTATAATACTAAAATAATAATTATTTACGAAAAGCATAATCCAGTAATAACCAATATGACACATACCTTTGTCGTCAGTAGCTCTTGTGTGTGCTCCTGCGTTCTGGTCCTGATGTTTTCTAATCACTAAGCTCATGAGACGGACAAATGGGAGCAGGGCTGTGGTTGTATTTTTTTGCATGTTGGGTAAACTCCATGTTTTGCTGTTTAAACAGTGCTTCATGTAAATCGAACCAAACAAATTTACTTTCCATAGAAGACATTAGCTAAATCATGTGAGGTGTGAAATGGAACCATGTGAAATAACCCTGTGGTACTAACTTATCTACTGAGTCATATTTGTCCATTTAGAGACAAAGGTAAATCTTAGTTGACTGTGTACTGCAATTTCAAATCAAGCAAATATGTCTCTGAATCTTATGTTACAGCAAAGTTAGGAGTCAAAGGTAGAGAACACAACTGCATCCTCTAGATTTAGAAACATCCCTGAGGACGCGCCTATTATAGTTAAAGGGAGGCACGGTGGTATAGTGGTTAGCATTGTGTTCACTGTAAGAACGTTCATGAACTGATTCCCAGTTCACCAGTCTTCTTGTGTGGCGTTTGCATGTTCTCCACGTCTCTGTGTGGGTTTTCTCTGGCTTTAAATTAAGTTTGTTCAAATTAAAGTTAAGAACTATATCAACACAGTTGACAAAAACTTAATTCATTTGCATGTTTCTAAATGAAGTATTTTTGAAATTGGTAAACTTAAAATTTGACCCAAAGTCTGTCCAACCATGACATTTTTCTGCAAATGTAAACTTAAAAAAATAAAAATTCAAACAGCTTCTCCTTCTTGTTTCATTGTTTTTATTTAATGAAGCACAAGCAACATGACAGAGTTACGTTCTTAGACTGAACAAAGATGGACGACGCGTCTCCACTTCCTTCCTCGCTCCAGAAACAAAGCTAAAACAGCTCTGATGCGAACGCGGCCATCTTGTGCTCATGACGTCATTCGGATGCATGTTCTCAACCAATCAGGAGTCAGTCTCAGCTGTCAATCATGAAAAGTCACAGTCAATCTTTATATCATCAAATAACTCATCAAAAAACCCAAACTTATCAGAAACATGAAAACTTGAATAAACTTCAGGAAAAGGTGCTTCAGAAGATAAGAATGTAAAACTGAAGGTTACGGTTAAAAAGCTAAAAATAATAAACAACTTGAAACTTAAATACAGAAATAAAAAATTGTTACAGATGAAAGAAAAGAAACAACAAGATAAGATAAAACATAACATAAAAAGAAAAGATAATTAACACAGGGACACAAGATTAAAACCATAAACATGTATTTTTCATACCAAATCAATAAAATATTGTTATACTTTTGAAAAAGTGTTTATTTCATATACATTTTAATCTATAAGATAGAGCTGTTTTTTAAGATGTTCTGCATTAATATGGAGAAATACGTTGTTTGGGAAGGTGCTGAGATGTCCGCTGTTTTGAGTTGTCCCTGAATCTCTCATCCTCCCCTTCCCTCCGTTTACTGGTCAAACCAAGTGTCAATCTGTCGTTTGCCAATCAGAGAAGAGTATTCCGAGCTAACAGGTGTGCGAGGGGGCGGGACCAATTAAAAAGGAAGGAAAACATGAAAACCGGAAATACACCCGAGATGCTAACACTTAGCTGTAGGTTCAGTAAGTTAACCTGAGCTAATGAGCTAAAGCTACTAGCCGAAGTTATTACCAGTGTGAATTGTGTTAAAACTGAAGTGTAGGTTGGGTTTTGTAGCTGATTTCCACTCAGACATTTAACTTAACTACACAGACGCCATTTTTAAATATGGAGTCTTGCTTGTCAGCTGTTAGCTTCACCTGTGGGCACCAGAAGAAACTGTGGGAAACTGTTTCTCAGTGAGTATGGACACAACATGGGACATATTCATTTCTGCCTCTTTCAAAGTAACAGTAGAAAGTCTGTTTAACAAAATCACCATGACAACTGATTTAATTTCAGAATATGATACATTTACACATGAAATAAAAAATATACAAACTACATCCCTAGAAACAACCTGAGAGCCCTGAACACCACACAGACTTCCTTGCATCAATAATATTAATGTCCCTAATATTCTGCATTTCTTACTTTATGTACAGAATCACTGTATCAACCACATCAGAGAAAGAGAGTGAGCGAGCGCTACATAGAAATCTTTAAGGTTAATATCAGAAGTTTCTTTCAGAAGCATTAAGCTGCCATAATTATAATTTATGTACATATGGTTCCCTTGTTCTAAATCTTATCTCTTCTTATCTATCGTGCCGTAAAGATTTGCTTTTCACTGATTTTATTTTCTGCAATAATCCAAAACACAGTGGAAGAGTCCCATTGGCTCTTTGTAGAGGGATCCATGGTGATGCTAACTTCCTGGCTGGCCTACAAATATTCCCTCTCTACTCAGAGTTGTACAGACAACACGGTAGTTTTCCCACTCTGTGTAGGAACAGCAGGGGAATCACCAGATTACCGGGGAGAGAGAAGAAGAAACCAATTGACACTGGTAAACACCGGTCGCCCACCGCTTCAGAAAAGCTCAGTGCAAAGCCAACCAGAATCCCCACAAACCACACTAAGAGCGCCGCCAGTATGGCCATGGTGGTGTAAAAGGCCCTCTGCTTGAACTGGTTAGTCCCGCCCCCTTCCCCCGGCCCTGGACGTTTTAGAGCATGGAGAACAGAGAGGCTGCAGAAAGAGACGACTATCAAGGAGAGGACTAAGAGGATGAACACTGGGATGTAGGTTAATAAAACCACATACAGATAAAATACAACAAGCACTGCAGCGCACAGCAGCAAAGCAAACCCGCTGCTGATGTAAATTATTTTAACCGCATTCCGATTTCGCAGGCGCAGGTAGATGATGGGATGGACGACAGCCAGGTAGCGATCGATGCTGGTCAAACATTGGTAAAACAATTGTCCAGGGAAAGTAACAGAAAAAGTTATCATCAAGGCAATCCTCACTGATGGAGGATCAGCGTAAGTGATCCAACAGTTGAGAATGGCCACTATGACATGTAATATCTCGATAGTGACCAGGTGGTAGGTTAAGATATCAAAGTGGCTCAATGTTGCGCCAGGGCTTCGGCGCCGCCAGCGTTGGTGGCCCACAAAGAGGACGAGGATGCAGAGTGGGAGGATGAGGAGGATTTTGATGATGGCGAAGATGATGAGGGCAACCTGGAAGGAGCTGGTAACGCAGTTGTCGCTTTGATTGGAGTCAGAGGAGTTGACTGACATGACTCGTCTGAAGAGGAGGTAAAATATATGTTTCGTTAATTTATTTAAAAGAACCTGTCTCTGAAATAAGGGAAAGATATTTTCTGAGTTTACAGCTGTGTAATTTAACATCATTTACAACATATTCACGGCATATTTACTTATTGCTCTGTGTCTCTGATCAGAAACTTCCCCCGTTTCACATTAAAAGCCCTTAAGAGGTTTTGCAGTCTTTTATTGCGACGAGTGAAAACTTAAAAGTGTGTACCGGAAAAAACGAATTATAATACTAAAATAATAATTATTTACGAAAAGCCTAATCCAGTAATAACCAATATGACACATACCTTTGTCGTCAGTAGCTCTTGTGTGTGCTCCTGCGTTCTGGTCCTGATGTTTTCTAATCACTAAGCTCATGAGACGGACAAATGGGAGCAGGGCTGTGGTTGTATTTTTTTGCATGTTGGGTAAACTCCATGTTTTGCTGTTTCAACAGTGCTTCATGTAAATCGAACCAAACAAATTTACTTTCCATAGAAGACATTAGCTAAATCATGTGAGGTGTGAAATGGAACCATGTGAAATAACCCTGTGGTACTAACTTATCTACTGAGTCATATTTGTCCATTTAGAGACAAAGGTAAAGCACATATTAGGGATGAAGCCAAATACCCCAGGTATGACGATTTTTCGAGTTTGGGCCATGACTCATCTGCTAACATGGAGGAGGCGGGGTTTATGACCTATACTGAATCCAGCACTAACACGGTCATCAGGGACAACACCTGAGTTCTCATTGTCTCCTCCTGTTGTCCCTCAGGCTTTTTATGTACCTGCAGTTTATCGTCTGTTGCCCTTCGGTTCTCGTGAAGTTTTTCTTTTTACCATCGAGTCCGACTGTCAGCTGACGCTCGACCGCACTCAGACGTTCATGGCTGCATGACGCAGTTTGATTTGAATAGACACCTCTTTTAGTCACGGGTCATTTGAATCTTTCAAACTGGTGATAAATGAAGCTTTGCTCATGTTGTTGTTGCAGAGCTCTCATTACACTGGTTTGTTGGAGAGAAATTCTACAAAGTTTATCTGAAAGAAACTGAGATTGCTCATCCTTCCTGTCCGTTTCTTGGCCTGGTGTTTGGAGATGTCGTCCCCTTTCAACACCTTTTGTGTTTCTTGTCAGAAAAATAGTGTCTGGACATTTTCTGGAGTTTGTGTTTCTCATGTGAAGGAGCAGCAGGAGATTGTCGCTTCAGTTCATGTATGAAAACAGCTGAACTTCAGTCTGCTAAATAGTTTGCCTTCCACATGCTGCACATGGTCCTTTTCCATCTTTACACCATTTGGCCAGCAGAGGGCATCTTTGACCACCTGTACTTTTCTGCCCGCGTTTCGCTGCCTCTGCTCTAACATGTGATAAGGACTCAGTTTGAGGGAGAGAGGCCCAGTGGGAAACGTCAGAGGTCACATATTGAAGTGAATTCCAATTAGTTGCTTCAGTTTCAGGCTCCTGGTGTCGTGCATGCAGCCTCACAGGGAGTGTGTTGTCAGCCTGTTGTTTCAGCAGCAGCACAACAGATTTAATCGTATTCTTATTATCATCACGGTGACCCTCTCTGCCCGAACACAGGAAATGGTCATCGACATCGTACACCATGTGACACAGAGAGCGACAAACGAGGAGCGAGGAATTTAATTTCCCATTTTCCTCGCAAGTTCATCACATCCTTGAGGGATTGTACACACTTGAAAGTAGAAATGTTCTGATACCCTGTTTCTCAGCAGATACCAATACTGATCCCTGTGTATCATCTTTGATGAAAAGTTAGATTGTGTCCGTGGCCTCAGATGTTGACGTTTTGCCATGAAAAGGCAAGTTGTCTCGGTCTGAAGACATCGACATGGCAATATCCAGTCAGAGTCAAAGCGCCACCTACTGGACACAGGCGATGACGTACTTTATACTCCTATCGACGGTCGTGAGACCCCATCATCACTTCATTCAGCTTTTATCTCTGTTCCTGTTGTTGTCCTTGACCTTGGTCGTGCATGAGATGGCAGCATGGCTAAAGCCTCACTCTCTAAGTTTAACTGCAGTCAGAACGTTTTTGGTTTCCCTTTCACATTTTCTTTACTGCGGCCGCCAAATCAAAAAATGTTCTCTTTGAGGCTCCGGCTCTCAGCCCCTGCAGCAGCCACTTGGTTAACCCAGTTAATCAGATTATTTCTGCACCATAAAAGTATTTTTGCAGGAACAAAATCTGCCTCTTATTCTCTTATTGTGTCGACGTGTTTGTCTTTCTGTGAGAAATCGGCTCTTTTTCCTTCGATTCATTCACACGTGCCCTCTCTCGCTCAATCTCTTCGCCATCCCTCCGTACTTCACCGGTGTGTGTCCTCTCTCCCTGCGGAAATGAAAAATGGAAACCGCATTCATCCGATGAAAACACTCCCCCCGCTCCTCCCCACCTCATCTTTTCTAACGCCGGCACCCAAACAATGAGCGGCGTCCAGGCACAGGCGGGATGAAAGTGTAGCGGAGCGGGCGCAGGAAGTCGGGGCTGGTGGGATTGGGGCTGCAGTGTTTTCGGGATGGGGACGCTAATCTGTTTAGCAGCTCAGGTGAAAGGAGGACGGCGGATGCTTCTTGTGTGGAGGTGGAAGCTGGAAGAGAAGAGAATGCAGCCCAGTAGAATGTATTCACTGTAACACAGCTCTGGCTTCGTCCATCTATCTCTTTCATCATCTCCTCCTACAATTGATTGCTCCAGACTGGGTCCACATTAATTTCACTTACTCTTGATGAATATGACTCCACTCCTGCTTGTCACTTAACTCAATTAAAACAAAGGGTTATTAAAGACAACACCGAAGTCGTCCGTCACTCTTTTCCCAAACGCACCAATCACAGCACTTTCTTAAAGAAATTAAATCATATCTATCTTTACGGATCCTTTCCACCATGTTGTTCCATTGTCCTGCAGGAGTTTGTCTCATCCTCCTCGATTGGAAGGTTTCTGTGCAATTGCTTTAACTGAATTACTTTCTTCGTTGCTCTTTATTCGCCCCCCCCCCCCCCTCCCCCCCAAAGCTTGTAATTTTTCTTCCTACCATCAGGGTCACGGTGAACTCACTCAGCCTCCTCCGGTCTCCGCAAGTGTGTGTATGTTTGTGAGAACGAGCCGAGAGTGTGTCTCAGGGAGCGGGGTTTTAGATTAGATGTAAGACTGTGCATGTGCGTTCGTGTGCTTCCCCTCGTCTGAGCGCTGAAGTGCGAGGGCAAGGTGACTTTGGCGTAATCCGGCAATTTGTGTTTTTACACACTGAAACCCGCGGCGACGCACGGACAAAGACGGAGGCTAAATGGCAGCACAAGCATGAGGACAGAGAAAAGCTCCGAGAGGGGAAGAAGAAAGGAGAATGAAGAGGAATCTGTTTTTCTAATCCTCCAGTCACAAAGTCTTCTATTCCCAAGACCTCATGGAGTTACGAGCCATTTCCTTCAACCTCTGCCCTCTGCTGAAGATATCGAGCTTGTGACCATTTGAGCGCCCCCCAGAGGCCACTCAGTAAGGAGATTATGGGTACTCTGATACCCTGTATCGGGCAGACTTGAGCTGGTGTTAAACCTGCTATATGCACCTATTACAAGATTAAAGTACAGAATAAGTCGGATATTTGGGGTCGAGCCCGTTTGCTTGCTCACCCGATGCTCTGCCCCCTGCCTGACCCTTCGGCTTGTCGCTTCACTTCTGAGCAGTGTGTTCACGCTGGTACAGAAGTTTGAGTTTGAACCCAGACCAACTGCAGCAGATGATAATGGTCGCTGTTGGCTGATCTCCCCCTGGCAGCCACACTGGCGATGCCACAATCGCCGTGACGGAGATTTAATCAGTGGTCTGCTCCCTCCAGGCCAAGCCAAACCATTTTCACAATCGCTGGAATGATTTCTAACCCTGACACAGCTCTGTGCTGCGTACGAGGGGGGTTCTGCTGATAGAACCAATAACGAGTCAGTCTCAGCCTGTTTTTATATCATCAAATAACTAACGTGAACCAAACTGATCAGAAACATGAACACTTAAACATACATCAGTGTGATAAGAACGCCCTAAAATGACAGAAACCATCTTTGAGAAACATTTATTTAAAATCTGGTTGGATTTTTCCATTTTTATTTACAGTTAATAGGTGAGACGGACGTCACAAATTTTACACACACACACACACACACACACACACACACACACACACACACACACACACGCAATGAACTTTTGAGGTATGCTACCATATAAGCAGACGCCAAGAAGACAAGCTGCGTTTTAAAAATGCAGCTTGTCTTCAAAGTGCGTGTGTGTGTGTGTGTGTGTGTGTGTGTGTGTGACACTGATTAAGCTCAGACACACACACACACACACACACACACACACACACACACACACACACACAACACACACACACACACACACTTCACCTCACTTCAACAAGCTGCTGTCCTGGAGAATGTCACACACTTGCAGAACCCTCTTCTCTCTCTTTTCTTCCTTCCTCTCCTCCACCTCTTCTCCACGTTAATGCTCCCCTCTTTTCCACTTCCTCTATCTCTTAACCCCTCCTCTGTTCCCTCATCCGTCATATTCCTCCATTCTTTGATCCCTCTTTTATCCCCCCCGATGTCGGCCCCTCCCTTTGCGCCTTTCTTCTCCTTATGGCCATCTCCTCCGTCCTTCCCTCCCTCTCTCCGTCTTTCCATTCATCTCCTCCTGATGATGCAGTAATTGAATCAGGTGTCCCATGGATACTGACTCCCACACACTGTGCAGAACAAACAGACACACACAAACCTCGGTCCAGGCCAAAGCAGGAGTAATGGCCGTGGCACCAGGTGTCTGCGTTATGATGGATTATACGTGTTCACATGCACACACACACACACACACACACACACACACACACACACACACACACACACACACACAACCCACACACGCTAGCAGACACACACATATACACAGACATTCATTCTTTCCCTATGTAGCATTTAGCACCACACAGAATGAGTACATGAGTATGTCAGTGTGTTGGGAATACATCGGTGTCCTGTATTTAACTGTACTTTTAGGTTTTTGACAGTAGGAATTCGACACAAGTGTCAACTCACTGCGACGTCACCTAAAAGGATGAACTATAATAAAGTGTGACGCAGCTCTTAAGAAAGTCTGAATTCCCTTTATCTCTCTTGTTTTTAGGCCTCTGCCGTCTATTAAAACCCTTTAAAGCTGCGTGTTCAGCTGCACTGAACTCAGGAGTTTCTCCTGCCAGCCCCCAAGTCTACGTCATGTCCTGTCCCCTGCTGCTCTACAGGCTCCGCCCCTCGCCTGGATGTTCCCCACATGTTCCCGTTGTTGTGATCGAGTCGGACCCGAACGATCTCCTGCTGCTCTACAGGCTCCGCCCCATTTCCCAGACATTTTCCACAGTTGATCCTCCTGATTAGATCATAATCTATTAACTGATCGTGTTAGGATATTTGTGTTTGTCCAACTTCACATCTGTTGCGTTAGAAACATCATCAACACGCCCACTCGCTCATTTAGTTTTTACTGGGGGGGGGGGGGGGTGGCAGGAGAAACTCCGGAACTCATCCACAGAAATGTATGTTCTACAGCCCCTCAAGAAAATATCAGGTCGTTCTCTCTGTCCCGTTCGAAAAACAGCTTTTGAAAAGACCTCTGCTAGCGGAGATCGTCGTTAGCGTGATTCTCGTGTGGCTGCAGAGGGCGCTGTTGCTTCGCGAAAGTCACATAGTGGTGCTTTAAAATTGTCTTTATGTATTGATATGTTTTATTATCTTTTTAAGCTTCTCCTTTTCTGTTTTATTCTTGTGCTGCATGGGATGTTATGACATGTTTTAAAATGCATCATAATCTACAAATTGATGCAGTGCAATGGCTTCAGGAAATGAATTGGCAGGGGGCAGGGGGCTAATTAGTTAAAAGGTTGTAGTCGTCATGTGTACGTGGAGGAGCAGGGAGTGTAAGTGCGTGTGAAGCAGCCGCAGCGTTGTATTTGATTCCTCCTGGATCCAGAACGAGCTGCATGCGGGGGATGCGGCAGTTTTCTCCGCCTGCAGCCTGCTTTCATGTATTCAGTCATTTTATGTGAAATCTATTGTTTTCATCACCTGTAGCTGCAGAACTGAGGCTGAGGGAAACATCTCCTCATCACCTCATCTCCTCATCACCTCATCTCCTCCTCTGCTCCCGCAGGAGCAGCAGGAGCGGCAGGAGCGGCAGGAGCGGCGGGATGGGCCGTGCGGAGAAGAAGCGGCGTTGGCAGCAGCGTCCAGCCGGCGCGAGGAGCACGAGCCGATCCCGCGGAGGAGAGGAGGGCGTGTGAGAAAGAGGAGGAAGAAGAGGAGGAGGAGGAAATCCCGCGAGAAAAAAGGAGGAGACGGACGGACAGATTCACGCAGAGAGAGAGAGAGAGAGGCGAGAGAGCGAGAGAGCGAGAGAGAGAGAGAGAGAGAACCCGCCGCACGTGAGGCGCGCGAGACCTCGGGGAGAAGGGACTAACCGTTAATCTGGAGAAGAACGAATATTTTTCTATTCTTTCTTTTATTTTTCTCATCGCACACACGGAGAGAGCAGGTCTCCGAGAAGAACAGGTAAGAAACAGCCCCTGTCTTCCTCTGTTTCCCGGATCAAACCCGCCTTTAACCCGCATTAAACCCGCATTAAACAGGATGAATTAACACCTGTGAGCCTCCGTTAATTGATTAATTAACTCTCCTCCCGCTGTTAATCACTGAAGCGTCTGTGCGTGTGCGTGCGTGTGTGGCTGCTGTTACCTGTGACCAACCCTGCAGGTTTATCAATAATAATATTGACAATAATTTAAGATGCGCCATGATGTGTGAATCTGAGTTTACACTGAACACAAGCGGGTTTACTTTACTCCCACTTTTTGATCCTCGCTGAAACCTGTGTGAAGCTCCATCCCCTCACTGGGGCATTAGTATTGTTGTTGTGTTGTTGTTGTGTTGTTGTGTTGTGTTACTGTAAGAGCGGCTCCATCCCTCCCACATGTCCGGACTCAATCCCACCTTCATCAGCTGTTTGTTGCGCTTCCACACGCGCACACGAGCTGTCCCGCGTGTACGTTGTTTACCCAGAATCCCGTTTGATTTGGCACACTGGAGACGCACGGTGCGGGTTCACTGTGAGTGTGTGTGTGTGTGTGTGAACATGAAGCTGTTGTTGCGTTGAAGCCGCTGCGGGTTGTGTATGCGGAGAGAGAGAGATGCTTTGGGTGACTGGTGGGTGGTTCATGTATCCTGACTCTATAGACTAATGCTGGAAAGAGACTGAGCGTGCGCGTGTTAGTGTGTGTGTGTGTGTGTGTGTGTGTGTGTGTGGTGTGTGTGTGTGTGTGTGTGTGTGTGTGTGTGTGTGTGTGTGTGTGTGTGTGTGTGTGTGTGTGTGTGTGGAGAGGAGGGCTGCAGAGTTTGTGGGTCCCTGTTGGCTCTCCCCTTTGCGCGTCCGTGCGTCTTGCGTGTGTGTATTTGAGCGTGCGTGAGAGAGTAGGAAACAAAAGCAGAGATGGATGGAGCTGCAGAATGCTTGTGTGTGTGTGTGTGTGTGTGTTGCCTTGCGTCTATGTGCACCGCGTGCACGTAAACGCAGCGCGCGTTCGCAGGCCCAAAGGGTTTTCCCTGCATATTAAACCCTCCACATGCAGCCCTCCTGAAGTGTTCCCCCTGTTCCACCTGAAGCAGCACAGCCTCCCTCCAAATGTCAGGACTAACATTAAGTTTCTGCTGCAACACACACACACAGACACACACACACACACACACACACACACACACATCCAGCAGCAGATGAACAGTATTTGTAATCATGCAACAATCTTGTTGCTGAAACAATGGTTTGATCGATCTGATTGATTCTCCAGTCGACAGAAAGTAAATATTTTCTGGTTTGAGTTTCTCTAAATCAATTTTGCATGAGAAACTCTCAGTTGGGGACTTTCCTCCATCATGTCTCCATCGTGGTCTGGCACAGGGCTTGTCGGTGAATTCCTAGATCTTGGAGCAACCTGATGGTGGACGTTTGCATTAAAGCCCCGGCAGCCAAACTTCACCGGGCAGCCCGTTGCTGTCCGGCCTCGTTCTTCTACCTCAGATGTCATCTCCGCGTAACACAGCCTCTTCCTCTCGCTCGCTTCATCGACAGCATCCTCACCTATTGTCCCCAAAAACGTTCAAACCCAGAGAAATCGAATCCTTTGGCAGAAAGTTACAGACATGGGGCTTCATTATAACCGACCATGGGATTTAAGGTGGGTCTCACAAAGTTATCATTGCTGTGGAGTAAATAAATCGACTGTTCACAGGGGGGCCCCCTCTCAGCCCGGGGCCCCAGTCATTAACCTGCTCTGCCCACCATGTTGCAACGCCCCTGTTTGAAGGTTGTTGTCAGATTTTGAAGTGTAAAAATATCAACTAGATCCGTCAATGTTCAAAATAATAAAGTGCAACAACAAAATACAGCAACCGGTTTGAAAAGATGAAGAAGAGAGCGGACAACAAGTCCTGTCAACATTTCTGCTGCGAGGACCGATATCCACCGCTCATCTGTATTATCTTTGACACTGAACATCTCCCACGAGATCCCGTTCTCTTGTTTTTCATCTGTGTGATGTTTGTCCTGATGGAGCGGATTGCGTAACGGATCACACCTCAGCGATCCGTCCAACTGTTACCGCAGCAGCTGCAGAGATGGATGCATCTGAAATGTGCAGCCGCTGCCAATCTGGCATGGCTCACGGTGTAGGTGTGTGTGTGTGCGCGTGTGTGTCCAACTACAATACACACACAAAAAATAAGAAAACAGCGATGCAACATTTCTTGAACAGTCAACAAGAGCTGGAGAAAAGAGGGAAAGATTTAGAAAGAAAGGATAAAAGTGATGAAACTGAGAGTGAGAATAAGAAGTGTTTGTTTAAAGGGATTCAGACGGAAGAGAAACGTGGATCATATCCGAGCTCCACCTCGGAGGAACCGATTAGAAAGTGAACGTGTCTCATCGGTTTGTGTGTCAGGATGAGAAATGTCAGCTCCGTCAGAACGAGTGTGCGTCTGTACATCCGCCTGTAGTCGTACTGTAACTCTGCGTCGCGGCTCTGCTGAACATTATCAGCAGATGGCTGCAGCCTCTCGGTTGATCTGAAGTATCGACATGAGTACGAAGAGCACCTGGAGCCCTGTGTGTGTGTGTGTGTGTGTGTGTTATAAGTGTGTATACGTGCACACACCTATTACAAGTCCTCATGCCTATATGACAATATAGGTTGTGTGTCTTCTAACAGGTTCAGATCTTCCACCACATGCGAAACATGTTTGTTCTCATGTAAAAAAAAACATTTACATTCAGTTTTTCTCATCAGATTTTCTTGTCAATGTCTGGAAAATATGTTAAATACACATCTTCCTCATAAAACACTGCGAACTTGTTTATACGCTCTGAACGTCAGGTTGTGTTTAAACAAGTCACTTTCTGGCACTAAGGCTTAAAGTCACGTGAGTTAAACCAACTGGTAAAGTTTGTATTAGGTGTAAGCTAAAGAATTAGTTACTTAAATTTAGGTAACAAAACAATTTGGTTAAGGTTAAGCAACAGAACTAGTTGGGTAAGTTAAAACTATAAAACTAGTTGCTTAATGTAAAGGGTCAAAACTAGTTTGACTTAGGTTTAGGCAACAAAACGAGTTGGTTTCATTTTGCTCAGGTTTTAGCAGCAAAGATTAAGCGGCAGTCGTAGTTTCGCTAAGTTTAGGCAACAAAATACTTAGAATAACTAACCAATGTGTGTCGTCATGGTGACGGTTGGTGCTGCAACGCTGCCACACGATTGGCTGATTGAACTGCGTGAATTAAGCAGGTGTTCCTAATAAAGTGCTCACCGGGTGAACAGAGAACTCGTTCATGTGGAACCAGGAGCAGGTTTTTTCGGATCCTGACAGAGAACGTTTTTTTTCTCTTTTGCTGCTCGGCTGTGACCCGTGTGGGCGAGATTTAACACTCCTCTCTCTCTCTCTCTCTCTCTCCATCCCTCCCCCCTTCCTCTCTCCCTCTTTCTTCCTCCTCCACTCTTTTTGTATTATCTTCCACACAGATAGATGGAGAGCGATGTGCTCGGCCTGTGATTGTTTTGTGCAGCAGAGTGAAACCCAGGCCGTGTGTTTATCCCACTGTGGACTCTGTCTTCTCCTCCGTCTTCTTCATTCTCCATCCTTCTCTTTTTCGTATTTTCCCTCCGTCCTTCCCCCCCCTCTGCTCCTTCGTTCTCTCCTTGACGCTCAAGCCGTGACGTCGAGTCTCGGCGTTCACGCACAACCTCCGTTTCTTTCCTCTCGTTTCCCTCTGCTTGTTTTCCATCATAGTGACGTCTGATTCCTCCCTCCCTTCTCCCCTCCTCCTCCTTTCCTTACCTCTTCTTCCTTTCTTCTTTCTCTTTTCCTTCTCTACCTTTTTCCCTCCTCCTCCTTCTTTTCTCACCCCTTGCCTCCCTACTTTCTCACCTCTTCTGACCACTTTCATACATCCCTCATTCTTCACCTCTCCTCGTGTCCTTGTCACATCTCCCCTCCTTCTTTTTTCCTCTCTCTCATTTCCTCCCATGCTTCTATTATTTTCTCCTCGTTTCCTCTCCTATTCTCTCCTCTCCTTTCTCCTCGTTTCCTCTCCTCATTTCCTCTCCTCTCCTTTCTTCTTGTTTCCTCTCCTCATTTCCTCTCCTCTCTTCCTCCTTTCTTCTTCCTCTACCTATCTACGATAATAAGAGTCACAATGACCCTCTTAGGAGGCAATTGAAAAGTGAATGACTGCAGCTGATACCACGATAGATTACCACACACCACACACACACACACACACACACACACACACACACACACACACACACACACACACACACACACACACACACAACACACCATTTATCGTAAACACACTATGTAACGTATTAGACGACAACACAACACAACACACACACACACACACACACACACACACACACACACACACACACACACACACAATGGTCATTTACTGGAAATAGAGTCACACGATGTAACCGTCACTGCCCACATTCGTCCATGGCCCCTTTACGTTGGATGGCTGTTAAGGAATACATCCACTAGAGGGCAGCGACGTCGGAGGAGCTATTAGCGACATTTATCTCCTATGTTTTTAGAAATGTTCATTTTAACACAACATGTGTACATTTTGTCACATGTTGTGCGTCGTCTTCAGGTTTGACTGATCACTCGTCTCTACGACTTATATAAAACCTCAGCGTCCGACATCCAGGAGCTGCTGCCAAGAGTGACCTCAAGTGTCACTCCACTTCCTGTGAAGGGAACTGATGATCTAATGTCCCCCCCTCACCCCACAACCAATGTCCTGTGTTTTATCTAATATTGATTAGTCACATTTTTGATGGATGGATTTTATGGTTTTGTAGATACCTCAGAGGTTTTCATTACTGCAAATGGACTTATCAACATCTTTAATCAATCTTCACAGAAACCTGCAGTTTAGTGCACGTGGTCGTGTACACACGTTCTCATTGAGGCACAGGTTTTAATTCCATATCTGAAACTCGTCAGGTTGCGTTCAACATCTGGTTCCTGTAGCTTAACGCTGGACTGATGCTCGTGGTCGACGGTTGTTGTTCTCAGGGCTGTGACACGACTACCGACATTTCTAACCCGTCATACAGCGGCGTCAAATTCAGACTGTCAAACGGCATCGGCTATGGCTTCCTGAATGTTCCGAGATGGCAGAGAACAGCAGACAGTCGGATTTGTCTGTTCACGAGCAATCCTTCATTTTAATTGACTTGTTCTCGTTTATTTAAACTGCCACTGTGGGCGGGTAACAGTGGGAATTGAACCTGCACCCCAGGCCGAGCAGGCCTTCCGCCGAGCCAACTGTACGAGGTAGTGTGAAGTGATAACAGACGCAGAGGAGCTGATACAAGCTGAGAGTTCAAGGAGGGATTCTTCTATCAGATCCATCACTGTCACAAACACACACACACACACACACACACACACACACACACACACACACACACACACACACACACACACACCTGTAATGAAGGGGTGTAATGTCAAATTGTCTGGAGAATGCTGTCTAGACATGTGATGTGCAGCCTATGACCTTTGCAGTTAGTCATCTGGTGTGTGTGTGTGTGTGTGTGTGTGTGTGTGTGTGTGTGTGTGTGTGTGTGTGTGTGTGTGTGTGTGTGTGTGTGTGCGTGTGTGTGTGTTTTCATGTCTGCGTGATTAAAACATACAGGTGAGCATCTGTGGCTGTTTTCTACACGTGTGAGTTTGTATGTTTGTATCTGTGTTTGTTCGGGTCATGCATGGAAATGTATTTTTTTTTAGTCATCCTGCTGATAAACATACAAAAAGATGGAAATCAAACCCTAACCTCCTCGGTGCAGATTGAATGGGTTAAGTCCTTCATCACAGAGTAGGAGGCTCGTCTTGAATATACAGTAGAAGCAGAGCTCCACCTGTTTCCAGCACAGTGGTCATGTATTAAAATAAACACCTCAGCCTCGCGCAGAATCGACCTCGGGTGCAGCAGAAACTCTCCGTCACAATAACGATAATAACCGTGGGAAAAGTCCCACGTTCTCCCACTCGAGACCTCGACCGGCTCCAGTCGACATGTTTAAACCTCCTAACACAACATGTCCATCCAGGACAAACCGGCCGCAGGACGACGAGCGTCTCATTGTCGGAACAAAGCAATTTATTTTGTTCTTAATCCACAGGAGAGAGACGGCAGTCGTCCATAATTTGACAAACAATGAGCCATTACAAAATCACAGCAATTACTTCTGGAGATAATGGGCTGATGTGTGGAGGACAGAGGCGGAACACGTCGCTTCTCTTCTTGTGTGTGTGTGTGTTGGGTGTTGGTGTGTGGTGTGGGTGTGTGTGTGTGTGTTGTTGTGTGTGTGTGTGTGTGTGTGTGTGTGTGTGTGTGTGTGTGTGTGTGTGTGTGTGTGTCTCGCTTTCTGCGAACATGTTATCAGGAGTGACTGATGCTTCTGCCCGCCTCTCAAATGCCAACAACACCGTGGAGTAATAAACGCGGTCGGCTCAGATTTGAACACACCATCAATCAGAGAGAAGCCAGAAAGAGTGAGATGTGCTGAAGGAGATTAAACATGAGACACAACGTCCACACAAGGTGGATGATCGTGTCAGGAAACTATAAATCTATAAAATTCCTTCGACGACCACAAATAATACCGTCATCCCTGTTTAGGATATTTATATATTCATATATTTGCGGTTTGTTTCAGGTGAGGTCTTTTCAAACTAAAACGATCGGAGAAAACGGAGAAACGAGACTATTTTACTGAAAGAATAAACGAATGAAATCCTTTCATCGAGTCGGTGCCTCTGAGATCTGGTATTTACAACCTCTGCTTTTAGTTTGGGAACTGACATCGAGCTAAAACTGAAGAGAGGAGACACGTCTGTAGATTTACAGTCAGAGATCAGAGGATGAAAGGAGAGAGAGAGAGAGAGAGAGAAGGGTTCAGGTGAGGACAGGGATAGAAGGAGGTGACCCCCCACATGAAAAATTAGGCAGGTTGAAAATTAAAGTGAAACGATGCAGCTAGGGGGGGGGATTTATGGGTGAGGCAGTGGGGGTGAGGACGGGTCTGAAATACAGATGTGGAGCGAGAGAGAAGAGAGAGAGACTCTTCCTCCCTGTTTTACCTGAGAGCCTCAGAGTAAGTTAGGTGTTTGACCCTGGTTCAAGGTGCCGCATGTTGTTTATGCTGCTGTCGTCCTTCCAGTAAACCTCATGTGCCCCTGAGATCAGGACAGTTGGTTTATGAGGACTTTAGAAAAGAAGAAGGTCTAAGGTTTCATTCCTGTTTCCCTGTGTCCTTGAGCAAGGCACTTAAACCCAGTGTGTCTGTATCGATGTTAATTAGTTGTGAGCGGTGGCTGCGTTGAGCCAAGTGAGGGATGGCGCTCATTAGGATGTGGCTCCAGTATCCAGGTCTCACGTGTCGTGGCGTTTAAAAAGGGATTCGCCACTGATCAATAACCTGCAGCGATCGGAAACCAGCATCAACTCCGTCCTCAGGTCTGAGGAGGACGTCTCACAGTTAGTGGGAAATCTTCTCGTGGCTTCTGTTGTCTTCCGCTGACGTTGAGGAGACTTACACCGACTTCACGCCAGCGCAGGAGATTCAGAGACGTAACGCCGCCGCATAGTAACCACTGAGAGGCTGGAGTTTGTTATAAATCTTTATTCATCCCATCATCTGCGTGCTCAGCCCCAGCACTGGCTGCTTCGTATCCAGACACGGAATCGGTGCTGTCAGGCGCCGAGCCGCTCGACAGGTTGTCACTCAGTCTTTTGTCCCGGTGGC
This sequence comes from Reinhardtius hippoglossoides, assembly GCA_006182925.3. Taxonomy (NCBI): domain Eukaryota; kingdom Metazoa; phylum Chordata; class Actinopteri; order Pleuronectiformes; family Pleuronectidae; genus Reinhardtius; species Reinhardtius hippoglossoides. The sequence continues at coordinate 12,937,826 of CM031692.1, forward strand.
TCATGGGAAACAGATGCAAACACACTGTGTTGTCGCCCCCTGAAGATGAGATTGTACAATAATACACTCGGCTCCTTCATCACACACAGCGACGACTGGGGAGGATTTTTATCTTTGTTTAAAGTTCAGATGAGTTAACGTCCTGAAATATTATTTTTTACATCAGCGTTTGTTTCTGCCTCTCAGCAGGATAACACAGAAACCACTTGGAGGGTTTCCATGTAACTTGGTGGAAGGATGTGGTGTCAAGGAAGAACTTTATTTCAAATTAAGGATTTGTTTTCACTGTCTTTCACATTTGTGAAAATGAACAGGCTCGTAGCTGGATAAGGAAATCCAGGGTTAACCGAGACAGCTGAGTCTTGGCTTCATTCACTCCTGAACCGTCACGGCTTTCTTCTAGAAGAGGATTGTTGGTGTTAGATAGAGAATTTAACAAACTGCAGATGTGAAGCAAAACAAATCCCACCGATGTGAGGAATGTGGATCAATCATTGAAACGTTCCTGAAGGAGCAGCTGCTGCAGTCGTCTTTCCTTCCTCTCTCCGTCTCAGCACTCTCTCTCCTCGCCTGCCGCATTGTCTTTTCTTCTTCTCACCTCTGCTCAGAGTGTGTGTCTGTGTGTGTCTGTGTGTCTGTGTGTGTGTGTCTGTCCCAACATGCCTGTCTCATCATTTCCCATCTCCCTCGCTATAAATCTCCCCCTCACTCCTCCCCCCCGTGTGCCGTCGTCTCTGCTGCCTCTCCTCCTGGTCGTCCGCAGCCTGCAAATAGGATTAAAAATTAACACTGAGTGTGTGTGTGTGTGTGTGTGTGTGTGTGTGTGTGTGTGTGTGTGTGTGTGTGTGTGTGTGTGTGTGTGTGTGTGTGTGTGTGTGTGTGTGTGTGTGTGTGTGTGAGAGAGGGGAGAACAGGGGGAGGTTGGGCTGCTCAACCCATTGTTGTTCCCCACATTTACCACATCGGTCGTAGCACCAGTTTACCACCTGACTATTTTTCACTTTTGGGAAGGTGACGGTCAAATTCTGTCCTGAGTCGTGACATCTTCCATCTCTCACTCATCTTATCGCAGCAGTGAACGATGCCTGGTGTGAAGCAGATGCTTAACCTTTCACTTCACAGAAAACTAATCTGAAGGAATCAAAGGAGGAAAGAAGAGTTCACATCCAGAACTCTGTGTGTGTGTGTGTGTGTGTGTGTGTGTGGTGTGTGTGTGTGTGTTTACTTGCCAAAAGTCTGAATAATGCTCGCGTGATATAAATTCATGTTCTCATGACTGAAAACTCTTTACATGCATATTTTACATACGTGCCCATCGACAGTAGATGCTCATTGTTATTTCATTCTTTCTTTCACACGTGCACACACCTACAGTCGAGCTTAGCCTACGACTAAAGAATGGAAACATGCTGCACGGGAGCTTTCCGGTCTCAGGCGGCCGACCTCTCGTCCGACTTCCGTCAAACCAGCGATTGTTTTAAACTCAGAGAAATCTGCTCAGCGACGATCTCCTGACGGAGGCCGTCTCCGCAGCATCAGAGGGAACATGGTGGCAGCGGGGGTCCTGGCACGCCGACAGGGTGTTAACACAGCCGCTGGGCCCGCGAGGCTCTGCTCTACATCTCAGTCATTTAGCCGACAGACGGATCCACACAGAGTCGGCGGAGCCTCGATACTGGAAACTGAACAGGGACGTCAGACTTAAAGACCTGGAAAAATACAGAAAAACACTACTGCCAACAGTTCAATCAGGATTCCTGTTCATTCTTTGCCTCTGAAACTGCATCGGACCGAACAGACTCAGCACAATAACAACATGGAAGCGTCCCAGCTGCTGATGGACGTCACGAGGAAGCTGCTACGTTTCGATGCTCCTGCCGGTTTTTGAAGATCCTAACGTCACTGTTGTCTTTGTTGTTCTTCTCAGTGTCTCCTCGTGGGATAAGTCTGAGGTAATCGCTGAGGTCGCTGATTTGATTCTGCTGATGCGCGTCAATATTTTTAGCTTGTGTGGAAAAGAAAACCAATTGAAAAGCAGTGGAAACTCTCCTATTGGACTTGAAGCAGCTGCTGTATTCTCCATTATTTCTCTGCGCTGTAGCTCTTGGCACCGGGTCGCGCTGCATTGACTCTCTCTTTATTGATTATTTTACATTCTGTTTGAGTACTTTTTTACCGTTGTGTTCCTGAATCCTATTACCGCAGCTCCCACAACAACCCGGTTATTCTTCGGGGATCAATAAAGTTTCATCCAATCTAATCTGAGTAGAGACGCTGTCCTGACCGCGCAGCCTTTGTAAGCAAGACACCGGTTTTCACAACTCAGCAGCCGAGGTACACGGCAGATGTTGATGTGGACGGGATTTAAATTCTATCAGAACCTCATAAAATAAGAAACTGCATTAAAATGTGAGGCAGCTCCATAGAAAGAATGAATTCACTTTGGTTTTAGGCCCCAAAAGTCTGTTGGAAAACTTAATATCAGTCGATTTCACCAAGGTTTGCTGCTTTATTAGTAATTTTCACATGAATTATAGGAAACCTGGACACGACATGTTGTTGCTTTCAGACCTGAACGCAAATCTCCAACCTTCCATAGTTTTTAATTATAGCTGATCCTTTGTAATTTCTTTATTTCTTATAAAATGACACAAACACCTTCAGGCTTTTCTGTCTTTGACTCACTAATATCCGTGGTGATGGTTCTTTAACCATTTTTATTCTTTCAGGTGGGAAGTTGAAATGAAAACGTTATTTGTGCCTTGACTTTATTTGAACTCGATTTAGAAGCGGCACAACTTCTGAAAGAAGCTTGACATGAAGCCAAACGGTGTCGTCCTCCAGGTGAAGTGGTTTCACAAAACATTTTCCGCGGCAGAGGAATCACTTACGTGTTCTTTTGAAAGCCAGTCTGTCAGGTAACCGCCGCGCGTCCTTGAATAACAACCTGCTCATTCACAGCGAGCACGGACTAAATATCTGTGTCTGAGCACACGGGAGGAATCTCACTCACATTCTGTGATGAACATCCCTCCGAGCTGCTCGTCTCTGTCGGGGCCTCGTTGAATCCTGCAGCGGCCGCATGAGGAAGTTAATGTTACGATTTATTCAACCATTCGGCTGTAATTGGTCGAGCCGTCCACAAACAGGATAATTACTATGTAAATCAATATTATGGACCCGTTAGCTCAAGGAAAATGACAATAAAAAGTTAAATGACTTATAAAAGGGCAGAGTGGCCCCATGAAGTCAGTAAAGTCAGTAAGAGCATCATATTTCACAATAAGAGCTCATGGTTATCTCCTAAATGTGGACAACGAATGAAGTTAAACCTAGAATGACCATCTTCGTCTTCTACGTGTACGGCTCCTCTTCTTCATGTGTTCTCACGTACTGAACCTCCAGAACATTTCAGTGACATGGACTTCAGTGCAGGTCTGAAAACAGCTGTAGTGTCGTTTCAATCATCGTACAGAAGTTGAAGAGCACTTTGAAATCCTCTTCACTTTTTTCTTCTAGGGATCAGTCGTTGGGGTGTGAACTCGTTCTCTTCTCGTGGCAGATTTCATGACTTAATGGAGGAGATCACGGAGAGACAATGTCCCGACGTGGAGACGGAATGTGCTCGGTGTTTGAAGCCGCGTCAGGCTTTGATCAGACGCCCGGCTCAATTTTTATGACACCTCGCCCTTGTACGAGTGCTTTAGTAAGCAGCTGCTCGTTGCAGTCTATCACAGCGAGCCGCAGAGTGCTCTGACATTTCATTTAACCGTCGGGAAAATCAATACCGCATAAAAAAGGCCTCCTTAACTCCTTTACAATTGAATGTCTTAAAGCCCAGAGTGCCGCCTCCTGCAGATGGAACAGTAAGAGAGCAGGTTCTCATGATGTGATATTTACCACAAGGCAGGTGTTTTATTTCCAGCCGACGTCGAAGCTAAACAAATCGTTCCTTCGTGTTTTGAAGGTGAAGCGTTGGATAAACTGAAATCAGAGAAGATAGCAGCTCCAGTCACTGAGCAGCAACAGTGAGGCTCTGCCATCGATGAGCTCATAGGAAAACTGTGAACATGAGAAAGAAGTGAACAACCAAAGAGAAGAGACGTTGTGGGAACTGTTACGTTAAAGTAGAAGTCTGACAATGAATCCTTCCCCTGTGATAAACTGTCCTCAGATCAGCGCACGTCATCGACGATATGAAATATTGTTCCACCGTTTGTCTGAAGCGTTTCTGGTGATAAAATGTCAAATCAATGGCCGCGATGATTAAAAAGCCACAGATCAGTTCCTCTGCGTAATGAGCCCTCTGAATGTCAAACACCCTCAATCCCCCGCTGTTCAATTTCCGAGGACGTCGCTCGCTCGGACGCAAGTCGGCTGTCGTTTTTAATTAAAACCTGTGAAATGTGTCTGTCATGGCTGCTGAAGGCGCTGTCGACATGTGATCAGTTACAGTTGATCAATAACCTGCGTTTCATTTGGAAAACACCTTTTTAACACTTATTACACCTTCAACGCGCCTCATCCATGTTAGCAGATGGGACGTGGCTCTGGTTGTTGGTGTGTGACGTATGCGGTAAAGCAGGTCGTAATATTACAGGACAGAGTTACATTCTGCAGTCCCAGACCTGCAGGGGGCGCTGTGACAATGACTGATGGTCTACAAACACTCGATCAGAATTGATCTCAGCTCGTTGTGGTAAAGATTGAGAGTCCGACCTGAAACTCTTCCTCCACTCTCACATAAAACAAGTCACACAAGCGTCTTCCCCCACCTGCAGTGAAATGTAGCACCAGCGTCGGTGCGGAGGCTGCTGCTCATTTCCCGTCCTGATTGCGTTGTATTGATATTTCACCCTCTGCATCACCGCTGCTCTTCAGCGCCCATAAACATGTCGGTGTTGGTTTACTGCTGCTGCGACACAGAAAGTAAAACCAGCCCAGAACGGATCCAGTTAGCGGCTGAGCACCAGTCCATACATTGATCTGAGCCGGAGAACACACACACACACACACACACACACACACACACACACACACACACACACACACACACACACACACACACCACACACACACACACACCACACACAACACACACACACACACACGAACACACAATGAGGATAAAACGATTCTAACTTCGAGGACTAAATCGGCTCATTGCAGTTGCAGCCCATTTCCCAGGAAAAGGCTCCCGGCTCTCCGTCGACTCTCGGTGTCTCTGATGTCAGTTTCCTTTTGACGGTTCGTGCTGAGGCTGCATTCAGCAGTTTCATCACGATACAATAGGAAGTCGAGTCACTGAACATCCAGCGATGCGATTCGGGGGCCTGGTCGTCGGTCGGGTCACAGTCAGAAGACACAGCTCTTTGATTAACTCCCAGTTCAGACTTTAACTCCATTTAAAAACATAGTTTGCATTAAATCATTTTCGGGACAGGATGGAACTTTACCGCTTCACCGTGGTCTCAGGGCAATTTCAGTTATTTAAAAAATGATTATTTATTTTTCAGCATCAGATTTTTGATTAAAGTCATCAACACCTCTGCTGATGAAATGTGATTTCAGCTCCGGCGTCTTCGTGTGAACGGTGACGTGCACGTTAACCTTACAGCCGGAGGGCGTGTTCCAGTCGGAGGACGAGATGAATTCTCCGCCAGTGATCGTATTTATTCAGGCCTCGGGGAACATTTAGAGGAGGACAAAAGGTCAAGCAATCTTTTTATCCTCCTTCAGAAAGGAATTGTTCAGCGTGTGTAGCTCTGCTGTCAATTGATTAAAAGACAAAATGAAAACGCGTTATAGAAGACGCCGCCGCTTCCTGTTTGAACGTGGCTGTCGAAGTGAATAAGAACGTTTTTGACGTGCCAGCGCAGTGTGATTCTATCTTCTCTCGTATGTACAGCAAACACATCGGTCTATGGTGGTCAAGCGTCACATGTTTGATCCTGGCGGTGGTCGTGGTCGTGGTCATGATGGTCTTGTGTCCGACAGCGGCGACGGGACCCTGAACTCAGCATCTGAAATGTAAATGCAGCGTCTCAGCGGGAGGTCAGAGCTGCAGAGGGGGGACTGGATCAATACCAACACACCACACACACACACACACACACACTACACACACACACACGTACACACACACATTCCTTAACATCTCCTCCATTTCCTCATCTCGTGCTCCATCTCTCTAACGGCACACTTTGACTTATGCATCACCATTAAGTGTGTGTGTGTTTGTGTGTGTGTACCGCATACCCAGTTTTGCAATCCCATTATGTTTATTTGTGTGTATGTGCTTGTGTCGGTGTGTGTGCAGAATAATGTGTGTGTGTGTGTGTGTTGTGTGTGTGTCTGTGTGTGTGCGCACCCACCAGCCCTGGGGACAGATCCACACTGTCTTTAGTGGGTCTGTCTGACTGATCGACGGCCCTCTGAGGTCGTTCGGCAACACATTAGCTCTGATTAGATCACATGACCAGAGAAAGAGAGAGAGAGAGAGAGAGAGAGAGAGAGAGAGAGAGAGAGAGAGAGAGAGAGAGAGAGAGAGAGAGAGAGAGATTGTTGTGTTTTTTTTATATTCATGCTTTTGTGTATGTAAGTGTGTGTGTGTGTATTTTCCTCGACGTCCACCAGCTGTGTGTATTTGTGTTTGTATATGCTAATGTATTCCAGTGCCGGTATGTGCATGTGTGTACAACAGGAGTGTGTGCGTCTGTGTGTGTTGTGTGTTTCAGATTGTGTGCTTTAAAGGTTGAGCATTTCCCTGCATGTGAGACGCGTCACTCTCAGACACAATGTCCCCAGATGGCGCTGTGCCGTCTGACTGGCCACGCTTTGTCGTCAGGACCGGCACGCTGGTAACCATGACAGCCGCGGCCGGTAGGGACCCAGCAACCAGCGGCGACCCTCGGGACGGCTCACATCCTCCTGCTCCGAGGCTTTCATCTGGATTTCTGTCTCCTCTTCTCTACTCTGGCAGTGGTTCGGTTTTATCCTGAAACCTCCGGAAAGCTGGCGTGCGAAGTTCGAGAAGCAGATTAGGCGATAACCATCGGATCAAATCTCGAGGCACAGAATTCGTGTAAAACATTGTCGTACAGTGTACGTCTTCTTTTTGTATTTCCATCTCTTAACCACAGCTACGTCCATCATCAGTGCTGCTATGGTGACGCCTAACGTCCACACTCCCCCTGAAACAGAGTCCTGTGTAAAGGCTGCTGTCCTTGTTTCCGTTTGAAAACTTTAGTTTGGACGAAGAAAACCTGAAAGTTTAGCAAACGAAGACGCAGAGACACACGTTCTCTTCCTGATTGGTTCTTATCTTCAGTAACTTTGATTATTTCTGAATCGACTCAGCCAGTGAACAGTTACATGAGTCCCTTCGTCTCCTGGTGTCTCTCAGACATTTATCTGGCAGTTTCTTCCTCGGTCATGAATATTTAGACGTTTTATTTTACTTCCCTTCGTGTCATTGAAGCAAAGACGTGCTGGTATAAACTCACAGTTTTAGCTCGGAACGGCTCGGCCTGTTTTTTCATATCTCCTCCATCTGTCTCCTTTGCTGTCTGCGATTCTCTGTCTCTTCTTCTTCTTCTTCTCTTGCTCTGTCGGCGGAGGTTCACTCAGAAAACACTGAGATGTTCTGGAGCCAAACCTCATTTATTTTTTCATTAGTTTTAAAGATAAAAGCTTAGAACCTGTCAAAAATATTCCTTTTTCCTAAAATGTCTCTGTATTCGGGGTAATGTTGTCGGCAGCTGTGGTCTTAGCTGCCTCACTACACCTCCGTCCCTCGCTGTTCTTCCTTGGTGACGCTCTGTCAGCCCGCCGTCCTCGCTCGGCGGCGTTTTACTCTCAGAACTGGATGTTTTTGTCGTTTGCCTGCCAGTCGAGTCTGTAATGACTTCCACAGGCCTAATAGCTACTTAATGGTGAGAGAGATCACATCGTTTTATTTGATTATTTCATGTTTTACAGAAAAAGACACAAGACGCAGGGAAAGGGAGATCATTTGATTTACAGAAACACTTAGTAGGTATGTTGATAGCGTCCTCTGCTCCGGTGTGATGCCTTGAACACACATCTCTGAGTGTTCAGGTGAGACGCAGGACTGATCGCGTGTTTTTGTTTACAGCACATGGACGCAGGCGTCGGCTCCTATTGCCAAAAAGTCCCCTGACGTCTTCATCAGTGCGTGACACCGCTGAGATATCTGTTTTCTTTTTCGTGTGTTAGAAACGTGTTATGGCCGGGGAAACTCTGCAGAAAGTCTGGAGGCTCACACACACACACACACACACACACACACACACACACACACACACACACACACACACACACACACACACACACACACACACACACACACAGGTTTGGTAACTGTGATTGTGTCGCTGAGTCATCCATAATTAGAAAGTCTGTTGTTCTTCTGCTGTCAGTGAAACAATAACAGAATGTGGACGCTTTTTATATGTTGTGTGTGTGTGTGTGTGTGTGTGTGTGTGTATCTCTGGGAAGTACTTAGCAGTCAGATCAAAAGAGGCTGCCTAACGTCTGCCTGCTGTCTTCCTTGGCTAATTAACCCAACACACACACACACGGGTTGTGCGACTAATTAGCCCGTGTCCTGTTTTTATGGGCCCTCTTTCTTGCGTCTGATTCACGGTGTGAAAACAAGACGACCGATATCTTCAGCCTTGTTATTGTGACTTTTTATTACTGATATATAAACATTTCCTGGATGTACGACACAAGAAAATCTTGAATGTTGTTTTCCTCATTCTTAATCAGTGGACTTCAGCGGTCCCTCGTGGTCCAGATGCCTTGCTCGTGGACATGTCAGAGGTCATGTATAAGTGTGATATGTGATAACCTTTCAACCTGCCACTGCTGCAGGAAACCACGTCAGCTGCTTCCCGACTGGTCCAACCTGAGTATTGTTTCCATGGCGATCACTCAGCCTCCTTTAGTCATGACTAAGCATCACAAGAGACGTGTGTGTGTGTGTGTGTGTGTGTGTGTGTGTGTGTGTGTGTGTGTGTGTGTGTGTGTGTGTGTGGTGAGACAGTTTGTAAATCAGGAAAACAGCAGCAAACATCTCTCTCTCTCTCTCTCTCTCTCTCTCTCTCTCTCTCTCTCCTCTCTCTCTCTCTCTCTCTCTCTCTCTTCTCTCTCTCTCTCTGTCTTACACACACACACACACACTGCATCCTGCTGTAACACTTACACAAGACGCCTGACGCAGCATGATGTGACGTGATAATGACTCAATTTATCACCGTTTACCATTAACATGTGTGTGTGTGTGTGTGTGTGTGTGTGTGATCCAACGATCCACATGGGCGCATGCACTTTAAGTCACTGATTAGAGAAAGTCACACACATCCACTTACAGACTTACACTTACCGATACACACACCTGTCAAAGTCACTTCGACGGACAGACACACACACACACACACACACACACACACACACACACACACACACTGTGAAACATGGAGACCAGGACAATTAAGAAGACTAATGTAGCGCAACAAATTCAATTATAGTTCATTGTATAATTACATATTAGTAAATTAAAGGCAGGGAGGGATGGAGGAGAAGGAAGGAAGGAAGGAAGGAAGGAAAGGAAGGAAGGAAGGAAGGAAGGAGATGGATGACTTAACGTTTTGAAGCTCTCGTTTCTTCCAGCCTCTTGGAAGTAACCATATTGTGAAGATTGCATCGTTAGCCGAGCGGCTGCACTTCCTGCAGCTCAGCACTTTAGCTTCTTCACCGTCGTGCATGAATCCTCTGTTTCCCCGAGAACAATCCTTCGCTGCTCGTACGTGGAAGGACGCATTTGTTGGTCGCTTCTGAAGTTCGGACGTCCTCAGCTGAAAAACAGACTCATCCCCCCATCAGCATCAGGCGTTAACCTTTAGTCTCTCGTGTCAACTGACAAACAACAAGTGGCCACGTTATTTAGTTTTCCCGCCGTAACGTTTTCCAGCCAAAGTCAGAGGAATATGTTGCATCAGGTACGAGGCTTAAGCGCTGAATAAACAGAAGAGCAGAGTTTTAACTAATCTCTCTCGATGGCTACGAGACAAACAGAAAACCAACAGAATTTTAACGAGAGTTGACAACGAATTTCTTTTTCTTTCACCCCTGTCATCCCTGCTGTTCTTTCTTTCTTTCTTTGATTGGTTCGTTGGTTCTCTTTCTTTCTTAAGGTGTTTATCAGAAGCCATGTTTCTTTTTAAGCAACCTCTGCAAAATGGGGGAAAGAAGGAGCGAGGACAATGGCAATAGAGGAGGGCTTATTAAATGAATTGTCTTGAAAGGAGGACAGGACAGAGGAGGAATGGTTGAAGGCGATGGAACGAAGAAGAAAGGAGGAAAGAGGATGAGCTCAGGTTTTTCGGTATGACTCACAAACATGTCAAAGTGAAGATGTGTTTAAGAGCCAGGGAGAGGAGACGAGGTGGATAGGAGTCAGGAGGTGAAGAGGACGGCAGGACAGATGAGGGATGGAGGGAGCAGATGACAGGGGAGATGAATGAGAGGTGGAGGAGGAGAGGTGAGGGATGCTGTGGTGGGAGCGGAGAACAGATGGCCGGGAGAGGTGACGTGAAGGATGGCAGGAAACGAGAGACGGAGAAGAGTTTGAATTAAGGCACGGGAATCAAAGGAAGGATGAATGAGTGGAAAGAGAGATGTGGCTGTGAAGAACCGGAGGAAGGAGAGATGACAAAGAATGGTATAAGAGACGGAGAGAAGAAGGGAAATGAACGAAAAGTGGGATTAGAAGAGAAAGGGGGGATGAGGGATTAGAGGCAGAGGAAGACGGAGGGAGATGTTCCCCCAGGATTTAAGGTAGCGCCGGGGTTGAGATATTTTCAGTTCAGCTGGCGGTCTCGTCTCCCGAACAGCTGAATGCCTTTTGGATCTATATTTAGAGCGTTACACAACAAAACATTGCATCATCTGCCAGCATAGTTTTATTCGCCAGATTTTTCACTCGTCCCATTTTCTTCCTCCTCTGCCTCCTTCCAGACTCACAGGTTGTAAAGTGAAAGTTTGTAATTACCCCGCCGTGTGAAGCGAGGGGTGGAATGAGGAGAGAAGCCGTTCGCAGCCTCTGGAGGAGTCGTCTAGGTTTCATTTTCCACCCTGATGTTCACGCTGTCCTGCCGTCAGGAGGCTTGTGGGGCTTTAATCAAACCTGCACTGTTCCTCCAGTGAGTTCTATTCATACAGCCTCAAACCCGGGAATCAGAACGGCGCCATGAGAGATTCTACAACCTGTAGATCATGTGACTCTGTCTGCCCTCAGAGGCCAACAAAGAAAAATATGATGAAGACAAAGTGAAAGGAGGCTGAAGAGGAGCAGCAGGGGGGGGAAATCGTCCTCCAGGACAAACCGTAAACCTTAAAGACAGATGGATGATGCATCTTCACTTCCTCCCGTTTAATGAAATATCCCTTTCACTTTTAACATCATCTTTAGCCAGAGTTTGCGCAGAAGGGATTGTGGTGTGGTTTAGTTTAGAGGCGGGGTTAATCTGCTCTCACTCCTGCTCTCACTCCTGCTCTCACTCCTGCTCTCTCTCCTGCTCTCTCTCCTGCTCTCTCTCCTGCTCTCACTCCTGCTCTCACTCCTGCTCTCACTCCTGCTCTCTCTCCTGCTCTCTCTCCTCTCTCTCTCCTGCTCTCTCTCCTGCTCTCTCTCCTGCTCTCTCTCCTGCTCTCTCACCTGCTCTCACTCCTGCTCTCACTCCTGCTCTCACTCCTGCTCTCTCTCCTGCTCTCACTCCTGCTCTCCTGCTCTCACTCCTGCTCTCACTCCTGCTCTCACTCCTGCTCTCACTCCTGCTCTCTCTCCTGCTCTCTCTCCCGCTCTCACTCCCGCTCTCACTCCCGCTCTCACTCCCGCTCTCACTCCCGCTCTCACTCCCGCTCTCACTCCGCTCTCACTCCGCTCTCACTCCCGGTCTCGCTCCTGCTCTCGCTCCTGCTCTCGCTCCTGCTCTCGCTCCTGCTCTCGCTCCTGCTCTCGCTCCTGCTCTCGCTCCTGCTCTCGCTCCTGCTCTCACTCCTGCTCTCTCCTGCTCTCTCTCCTGCTCTCGCTCTCGCTCCTGCTCTCACTCATGCTCTCTCTCCTGCTCTCACTCCTGCTCTCTCTCCTGCTCTCTCTCCTGCTCTCTCTCCTGCTCTCACTCCTGCTCTCACTCCTGCTCTCTCTCCTGCTCTCACTCCTGCTCTCACTCCTGCTCTCACTCCTGCTCCATCTCCTGCTCTCACTCCTGCTCTCACTCCTGCTCTCTCTCCTGCTCTCACTCCTGCTCTCACTCCTGCTCTCTCTCCTGCTCTCACTCCTGCTCTCACTCCTGCTCTCTCTCCTGCTCTCACTCCTGCTCTCACTCCTGCTCTCTCTCCTGCTCTCTCTCCTGCTCTCACTCCTGCTCTCACTCCTGCTCTCACTCCTGTCTCTCTCTCCTGCTCACTCCTGCTCTCACTCCTGCTCTCACTCCTGCTCTCACTCCTGCTCTCTCTCCTGCTCTCTCTCTCCTGCTCTCACTCCTGCTCTCACTCCTGCTCCCTCTCCTGCTCTCTCTCTCCTGCTCTCCTCCTGCTCTCTCTCTCACTCCTGCTCTCACTCCTGCTCTCACTCCTGCTCTCACTCTGCTCTCACTCCTGCTCTCCTCCTGCTCTCCTCTCCTGCTCTCTCCTGCTCTCCTCCTGCTCTCACTCCCCGCTCTCACTCCTCTCTCACTCTGCTCTCCTCCTGCTCTCACTCCTGCTCTCACTCCTGCTCTCACTCCTGCTCTCTCTCTCTCTCTCTCCTGCTCTCTCTCTGCTCTCACTCCTGCTCTCACTCCTGCCTTCCTCTCTCTGCTCTCACTCCTGCTCTCACTACCTGCTCTCACTCCTGCTCTCATCTCTGCTCTCACTCCTGCTCTCACTCCTACTCTCTCTCCTGCTCTCACTCCTGCTCTCACTCCTCTCTCCTCTCCTCTGCTCTCTCTCCTGCTCTCACTCCTGCTCTCACTCCTGCTCTCTCCTGCTCTCATCTCCTGCTCTCCTCCTGCTCTCACTCCTGCTTCACTCCTGCTCTCTCTCCTGCTCTCACTCCTGCTCTCACTCCTGCTCTCTCCTGCTCTCACTCCTGCTCTCACTCCTGCTCTCTCTCCTGCTCTCACCCCTGCTCTCCTCCTGCTCTCCTCCTGCTCTCACTCCTGCTCTCCTCCTGCTCTCACTCCTGCTCTCCTCCTGCTCTCCTCCTCTCTCTCCTCTCTCTCTCCTGCTCTCACTCCTGCTCTCACTCCTGCTCTCCTCTCTGCTCTCTCACTCCTGCTCTCCTCCTGCTCTCTCTCCTGCTCTCACTCCTGCTCTCATCTCCTGCTCTCCTCCTGCTCTCCTCCTGCTCTCACTCCTGCTCTCTTCTCTCCTGCTCTCTCTCCTGCTCTCTCTCCTGCTCTCACTCCTGCTCTCCTCTCCTGCTCTCTCCTCCTGCTCTCACTCCTGCTCTCATCTCCTGCTCTCTCCTCTCTCCTCCGCTCTCCTCCCCTGCTCTCACTCCTGCTCTCTCTCCTGCTCTCATCTCCTGCTCTCCTCTCTGCTCTCACTCCTGCTCTCTCTCCGGTCTAAACTGTGACTTCTGGTGACGCCCTGGCCCTTAAACCCTCAGCTGGAGGAAAACCCCTGCAGGCTGTGCTCCAAACTCCTGCTCCATCCTCCATCAAAGCCGCCTCTCTGCCGCCTGAGGAGGAGATTCACGCTCCTCGGGTTTGAATTTCAGTGTGGGAAGTTGTTTGGGGACTAATTAAGATTCCAATTAAGATCCCCCTCTGCCCTGCCTTTGCCCTTCTTCATCAAAGCGGCGGCAGCAGAGTCCTCGAACGCAACACGGCAGAGCAGGTTTTGTCTTCTCGGGTTATCGCTTGTGAACATGAAGCGAGGTCGCTCATTAAGATTCACCTCTGCCTCCTCTGTTACTCGTCCTTCCTCTGTTCCCGCTCCTTCTCTCCTCCACTTTACCCCAATTGTCTCCTCTGCTTCAAAGTGAGATTTCCTCTCCCTCTAATCTCACTACATATCTTTCCACTTCCCCTTTTTTGCTTTGCAGGAACAGACGAAAAGCTGAATGGTCCTCGTTGCAATACAATGTCTGTCTGTTCGTACAGTGACGATCATGAAACTTGAGTAAAGTGTGTAAATGTTGTGCGCAAACCTGAGAATGTGAACAACAGTGTAAGAGGATAGCACATTAGCTTAATCAGAGCCCCGATAATCCAATATGAGGCTGTTTCCTGCCTCTTATGTCAGGAAGTGTTCTTTCATGAAAAACTAATCAAAGAACCCAAATAACCACTTTAAGTGTTCGGAGCTTGAAGTCCTGATTTCAGAGATGCAGACAGGAAACGTCAGAAGCATCAGCTGTGGCTTTAGACACAGACTCAAGCTGCACTGTCAAGGCTAACACTGACATTAAGAAGAACATATTTTAAAAACTGGCAAACAATGACGACATATGGAAGAAAAATGTACAAATGGTTCTTGCATGAGGCCCAATGTTTTGAGTCTCGTCACCGAAAAGGAATAAGTTATAAAAATCAGTCTTGAGCTTGTAACAATTCCTCTGCTCGACTGAGTGGATGAATTTCCCCCTTCCTCCTCCCTCCTTCCTCTGTCTCTGTCGCCTGTAGACTACACCGTCCTTTTTAAATTCCCTTCTTCTTCCAATTGCTCTCATTAGAAAGAGAATCCATTCTACCTCTGGCCTGAGGCTGAATTTGTCATTTCATTACGTCTCACATTATGAGTCATCTGTCATTGCACCGGAGATGGAAACTGACACTGTCCTCGCTCAGAGACGGGGTAAAGACCTCGTCTGCCCCGGGATCAATAAAGGAAGTGCTTTATTCCGATGTTAGCTCTACACGATGGTGTGTGCATGTTGGAAATATGAACTTAAAATGTGCAAGTGTAATTTGGGCTCTTAAAACGCAGAGTGATGTGTTATACCTTAGAGAGACTTGTTAAATGGTGTGTAGTTCATGGATCCTTGTTCGCACACTTACTTGACCATGGTAGAGGGCAGCCATACAGTTTTTTATAAAAATGGTGCGGGTGAGCCGTGTGGTCGGTGACGTTGTGCGCATTGGAGTTCACGCCCTTGAGGTTCGCTTTACACTGTGACTTTGGACGCCAGTGCAGCCGCGTAAGGCAGCGTGACGCTGCGTGGAGCTGCGTGTCGCCGCGTGGACGCCGTGTTCACGCCGCGTGGACGCCGCGTGTCGCTGCGTGGTCGCTGCGTGGACGCTGCGTGGACGCTGCGTGGACGCTGCGTGTCGCCGTGACCTGTTCCCGTGGACCCCTGTGCGTGGTCGCTGCGTGGCGGGTGACGCGCTGTCGGCGGCTGCGGCGGACGCCTGTCGCGTGGACGCGTGTGGCTGGACCCGCGCTGCGGTGCTGGTGGACCGCTGGTGGTGGACGCTGTGTTCTCCCTGACGTTCCTGAGCTGCCCTGTGTGTTCTGCTGCTTCTCTCGGTGTGAAAAGCTCCTAATTCACTAAATGATGAACGTGAGCGTCTCTGTGCTCCTGCAGCCTCACTCAGCCGGGTCTGAATTCCCAGGTGATGTTTCCCTGATTGCAGTTCGGCCACTCTGTCATTACCACGCACATTCACGTCTACGTCTGTTTTGGGTCAACACATTTAATACATTAGCTTTTATCTCGAGGGTTTATCCACCGAGCATTTATCTCAACATGGTCCATTAAAAGCATATTAACAATGCATTACAGTTCAATGAAATATGATGCATTAGTATTCAATACGATACAATATGACACGTTATGTAACAATATGCAATGCATTATGATTTAATACCTTACAATACGACACTATGAAACTAAAAGTGATGTTACAAAACAAAATGATGCGATATAATATAATACGTTAAAAGATGTTACAATATGATACACGAGAAAATGAAATTAAAGTACGATACCTTACAATATAATATGTTAGGCTATCAAACGTAAAAAAAAAACTTTACAATACATTATGTCACAATATGATATGTATCTTATAATATACAAAAAGTTAAGTTCCTAGAAACTGCAGCCTCCGGTATCGCAGGAACATCAAATTGGTTTCAGCTGCTGCGACTCTTCCTGCTTCCATATAACCTTCATGACGACTGCACCCGACGAACAAGCTTAGATTAAATATACACGAGATCACGTTATCAAACACGTGTAGTTCCGATTTATCATTTTAATAAAGCTCTTTACTGTATTTTGCTGTGGGGGTGTTTGTCTCCCTTCTCTCTTTTATGCAAACTCATCTCTTTACAGAAGAAAAGGCCAAGATGGAGGGAGGGGGGGGCGGAAAACAGGCTCCCGGGATGGAGGGAGAGAAACGGGGGGGAGGAGAGGGGAAGAGGTTGTGAGGAGAATGCGAGAGCAAGAGAATGACTCAAGGAGCCCGAGAGACGAAAGAGTGTGAGGAGACGAAATGAAAGAAAATGGGATGAAAACAACTAGAGGAGAGAAGGGTAAAAAACGACAGAAGCCAAAAAGAGAGAGAGCGAAGGGAGAGTGATACTGAGGTTGAAAGTGGGAGTGAAAGATGGAGTTTGATGAGCTACAGGAAAGATGGAAGGAGACAGCCGGAGAAAAACTACGAGAGGGAGTGAGAGAGAGTGAGATGAACGGCCGAGGTAATGAAACGGGAATATCGCTGGGATGAATGAAGGGAAGAGGAGGGAAGAGAGAAGAGAGAGAGAGAGAGGGTGTCACAGCAGAAAAGATGGAGGAGGAGTGAGGATGAGAGGCAGGTTGTTTTTATTGAAAGAGACCGAGGAGATGAAAAGGAAGAGGGGTTAATAGATGGAGGGATGACAGCAGACAAACAAAGTACAGAACTCTCACCAAAGGTGAAAACAAGTTATCTGCATCTCCCCCTGGTGGCTGTCTGCTGAATAGGTTAAAAAAACCAGCCTCATCTTTGGTCACAAACGAAACATAAACAAAACGTGTCAAAGTATTCAAAGCATCGGCCCTCATCACCGAAAGCTCTGGAACCTCCTCGTCTTTCCAAGTTGACGTCTTCGTCTTCGTCTTACGTGTGCGGCTCCTCTTCTTCATCCTGAGATATTTGCGTTCTTCCAGTTTCCTGCTTAAACTGAAACGTGAACAGTAATGTTTCCATCGTCCCGAGTTCGATCTAACGTCAAGTCACTGATATTTACTCTGAGTTCTGGAGTCAGAACCCCTGAGAGGTTTCACCTGAGGAGGCCACTTCTGTTGTTATTGATTACTGCAGCTGCTGGTGACAGGGACGAAGAGGGGGGGGAAGCGAGGGAGAGGGGTGACGAGAGTGTGAAGGGAGAGAGAGAGAGAGAGAGAGGTGGGTGTTCTGATTACAAACTGTCTCACAAGACAGACACTCTCAACACACCTCACACACACACACACACACACACACACACACACACACACACACTGAGAGAGACCCAGAGAGACCCACATATAATAAAAAGCTTGGCTCCTGACTCCTGCTCGCAGCACTTTCTCTCATTAGAGCTCGGTGACGGGGAAACTTTCTGCTTATCTCACAGTTTTCCGCCGCTCTGCACTTTATATAGTGTCTGCTGCTGAAACATGTGATTCATTAACATCTTCCTGCTGTAGATGAAGTTCTGCAACTAATGATTATTATCAGATCGTCAGTTCAGTCTCTCCTCGAGGATAAAACATTACACAATGGTAATGGTAAGTGACGCCTTTGCACCATTCTCATTAAATCAATACGAGTGAATACAAAGAAAGATCCGTTTGGAATCAACAATAAAAGCACGAGACAACAAATCAAAACGGAAAATATACAAACGGACGTGAGACTAATTTCCACTTGCGACATTTTCCTTTCTGTTTTCTCACATGGACTCACTTTGACATTTTCCCAGGGGGCTGCAGGAAAAGTTCCAGAATAATGTCCAGAGCAACTTCCTCAGACATTTGTTCTCACATCCAGAACCTCCAGAACATTTCAGGAACATGTCGGGACCTCAGTTCATGTCTGAAAACAGCGTCAGGTGCAAATGAACTTCTGCGATGTGCGATTCATTTATTTAGTAGGATTCAGTGCGATGATGTCGTTCTGATACTCTCGACAGTCTCTGTGAACAACCACCGACGTTTGAAAAATGCAGGAGGAGAGAGACCTCGACTGCAGCCGAGAGGAAAACAAGACGGGAGAGAGGCAATGAGATGGAAGGAGGGGGGAGATGAGAATTATGAGGAGGAGCAAGTTCAAGATGGAGTTAATTTTTGTTTCAGGGAAAGACACGAGACAGAAAATCGAGCAGAAAATCTCAAACATGCAGGAAGTGAAAGACGAGGACGTCGAGGCCGGAGAGAGATTCTGAGGGGAGGAGAGGAGCGTGTGAGTGACGGATACGTTCACTAAATGCAGGTGGAAGAGGAGCAATGAGATCGGGAGCGTTCAACAGTGAACAGGCTGCAGGGAAATGAAGGATTGATGTGGGGAAAATGAGCCGTAGAGAAATGTACGGTGAAGTAAAAGAGAAAGTCCGGCTGCTGGGGAACTCGGTGAGAGGGAGCGATGGGGTGAGATAGGAGCCAAGCAGGGAGTTTATCTGCATTGCTGTAGCCACAGTCAGTGGAGCATTGTAAAGCCGTCAGCATAAATTCTCCCTCACTATGCAGATTCTCAAATGCATCTGCATTCCAGCAACACGCCAGCGCAGGATTAATCTCATCCGCGTAATTTAATCTCATCCACGTAATTTAATCTCGTCCACGTAATTTAGGCGTCAACAGACCCTCGGCTGTGAGCTGATGCCCATCACCTCCAGTTCTGTGAACAGTCCAGTGCAGGACGAGTCCTTGGTTTCAACCCTGAGATTAGAAGAGTTGAAGAAAGAAAAAGGAAAGAAGGGGAGACTAAATTATCAGCAGGAAAGAAACAAAGCTATTTTTTGTATTTGCTGAAACCTGCAGGATTTGTTTTTAATGGCATCAATTTATTTGACCTTAATGTTCAATAAACGAGTGTTTCTCTGCTGCAGCGTCAGCAGCTCGGGGAAAACAATGCACTTAAAGAGAAGCTCTGCGAGAAATCACAAATCTGCAACCAGGACTCCTTCAGCCCTTGTTTGGTTCAGACCCTCACACTTCCGCAGCGTGGTCACTCGGGTTCAGAGAGTGAGAGGTTTCATGTGTGACGCTCCACTGACACTGTTGTCCTGTAAATCACAGGTTGTGAGAAGGAATAACGGCGACGTCTTGTCTGTCAGAGACTCTGTTCATCAGCAGCTGACGGACAAATGAACGCCTCCACTTCCACGAATCGTCAAGTGAACTGAAAGTACCACAGGCTGTTTCCACGGCGCCCTGAAGAAGAAACGTCATCAGGGGTTCGATTACAGTCGTTCCCCCAAAAACGTGTTCGACCGACTTCCAGGCAACTTCCTTCAGCAATAATGAAGCTGATTAAACTCGATTAACCACAGAGGAAGAGACGGGAGGACAAACTGCGACCCCCGCCATCTTGTATGTGTCTGACCTTCCTGTAATGAGCTGCCGTCTTCATTTAGCTGATTTATTTGCAAGCAAGTGGATTCACAGGCGGAGCGACCTCCAGTGACCTGCGGACGACTGGACTGAGACCAGGCTGAAACCCAGAAAGAGAAATTGATTAAGAGTTGCCGAGTGGGAACCCAGACGTCAGGAGACATATGTTTTGATATTTCCACTGATTTCTCAGGAATAAAAAATGGATGTTGATGATAAAATCTGAAATATTTAGAGGAATTTGGTGCAGCTTGATTGAATTTCAGGCCTTCACACTGTAGAACCCCCCCCCCCCCCCCCCACTGCTGCAGAATCAGACCCATTCACATTATCCACGTCCTCCAAACAGAAACAGGAGGCTGCCGACTGTGTGTGTGTTTTAATTCTTCCTCTAAAAATATCTCTGGGCTCCATCAGCGTTTTTCCTCCAGAACCAATTACAGCCGTGTTAAAAATGCAGATCGGTGTCTCGGCTGCGGTAACAGGTTCAGTTCCCGGTGTCAGACCGAGTCCTGACCCACATTTGTGACATTAGCGTATCTGTCATCGGCAGTGAGATGGAGAACGTGGGGGCGAGAGCGGGCTGCTCACGAACAGCGTGTCGGTGTTTAGGACGTTATCACCGTGACCTCATATAAGTCACTTCTACTCACTGGGTCGTAACTCTTCCTCTCTTTCCCGTTGTCTCCTGACAGGCCAGATGAATCCCATGACACAGTTGTACTACAAGAAGGTGAGTCCCACACACACACACACACACACACACACACACACAAACACACACATGCACACGCACAGACACAACAGGTTTATCGCATGATCTTGCCTGAATCCCACGCAGGCACAAACACAAAGTCTTAAGACACAGTGAGAAACGTGCGGCTCCATCCATCACTCCGTTGTTTTTTCCCCGTCGCTGCGAGATGAACTCAGCCGTGAGCGTGTCACCGTCACCCTCCGACGTTCCTCACTGTAACTTCATGGTTACTTCGCCGCCATGATTCATGTTCTCGGGTGCGACCGGTGTGCGTCTCTCGGCTCGGAGGCGATGACGGATGGTGGCGCCTCGGCCTCTTGAAGGGTTTATAAAATATCCAGCGCTGCATGAAAAACGACACCTCCGCCTGTGAAGCCGACTGAGTTACACTCTCTTCTTGCAGATAAACAGAGAAATATTTGCCTCATGACAGTGAGAGTAAAACATTTACAGTTTCAGGACATGAAAAGTTAGTTTCAACTGTTTTTAACTACTTGTCGTCTCAGACATATAAACTGTGAACCCTGACCTCTGTGAAGGAGGAAACTCTCAGCTCCTTCCTTCTCCTCACACTGGGTCAGTGTTGATTCAGGAGACATGGAACCGGTGTCATGTTGTTGTTTTGTCGTTCTTTTGGATGTGCAGGCGACGTATTCGCCGTACCGCGACCGCATCCCCCTGCAGATCGTGCGGGCTGAGGTGGAGCTGTCTACAGAGGAGAGGGCGTACCTCACCGCTGTGGAGAAAGGTACAAACACACACGTGTCTCTTTATCTCCTGATGCTCTCAACCTGTTGAACGAGGCTGAGACGGTCGGACGCTGCTGAAGCATCGCGACCGATTCCAGTCACGCCACTTCCTGTTAAGTGCTGCTCAGCTTGAGCCAATTAGAAAGGAACAGTCTCACCTTCATATCAGTACGTTTTCAAAATCATATTTTAGTACAGTGTTTGGACTCACATGGACTCAGTTTCAGATGCTGAAAACAAATGTCAACACCAGGTGTAACCATAGCAACAGGGATGCCTGCTTTTGTGACACTAAAGAACATAAACACACAAACATGCTCCTGCTATGAGTCATGATGATGTCATTGTTATGGTAGTTTCTGGAATCTGCTGAATCTGCCTCTCTCTCCAGGCGACTATGCGGGTGTCAAACACGCCCTCCGGGAGGCGGAGGTCTACTACAACATGGACGTGAACTGTCTGGACCCGCTGGGCCGCAGCGCGCTCCTCATCGCCATCGAGAACGAGAACCTGGAGATCATGGAGCTGCTGCTCGACCACGGCATCCACACGGGCGACGCGCTGCTCTACGCCATCAGGAAGGAGGTGGTGGGCGCCGTGGAGCTGCTGCTGTCGCACAGGAGGCCCAGCGGCGAGAAACAGGTGTGTGGTGTGTGTGTGTGTGTGTGTGTGTGTGTGTGGTGTGTGTGTGTGTGTGTGTGGTGTCTGTGTCTGTGTGTGTGTGTGTCTGTGTGGACGTCTGTGTTTAAACAAATGAGAGAGAGAAATGGATTCATGGACGTATGTTAATTTATGGCATTCAGGCGCATTCATGCATGACCGTGTGTGTGTAATTTCCATATTTTAGTGTGTGTGTGTGTGTGTGTGTGTGTGTGTGTGTGTGTGTGTGTGTGTGTGGAGAGAGAGAGAGGATGATAGACTCTGGACAAGAAAGGAGATCAGAGGAGAGATGGGGGGGGGGGATTGGGAAGAAGGAGATATTTTTAAATGAAAGAGAAACAGAGATGTCTTATTTTACATAAATGTTTGGACCGTCTGAGGCTGAGGTGCCACGGCGCCATGGCAACCAACCCTTGGACGAAGCAGAGGATTGTGGGAAGGTTTTTCTTGGTCTGCTCTCAGCTGGACGAGGACGGGGACAAATTTGTTCTCGCTGTGTTTCTGTTTTCTTTCACCTCCACGTTGAGAGAAAATCATTTATCCTTTTGTTTTCAATGGGCAGGCGATGCAGCTGCAGGTCTCCCGTGGATTTGTGCTCATCACGTTTATAATTAAAGACCTAAACACTTTATTCTGTCGTTTCTTTTCTCGTGCTGCAGTCTGTCCAAAAGAAATATAACAAACACACAGAGGAACAGCCGCCACAAAACTTTTAACTAAAAGAAAATCGTAGTGGCTTTGAAATCTAACTCTTGATTTTGGTCTTTTTAAAATCAAACGGCAGCACTAATCTCTGTAGAGCTTTCAAATCTCACTTCAGTCAACATTTACTTTATCGCTGAATGAAAACGATTGGAATCCAAACAGCACGACGTCTGAGCTTTAACTGACCGCAGGGACTTTACATCTCTACATTCCACTGGCGGAGTGTTTGTTTGGTGAAATCAGAAAAGTCCTCGCTGTCATTTCGAAGCTTCTTGTAGCGACGCTGAGAAACGACATCGACCGAGTGTCTGAAAGGTCAAATGTAGAAAGTTATTGTTGTGTTTGTATTATGTTCTCATCTTGATGGAGATATTTTGTGAATTGAAGTCATGTGGACGGAGCTTTGTTTTCAAAATGGAGGGGGGGGAAGTATCCGCAGTAGTGTTAAAAAAAAAAAACGCCTCTGGGTCGTGTACAAAAGTAAAACTTAACGTTTTTGTCCAGAGCCTTTGAGAGAGAGAGAGGAGAGAGGAGAGAGAGAGAGGAGAGAGAGAGAGAGAGAGAGAGAGAGGAGAGAGAGAGAGAGAGAGAGAGAGAGAGTAGACGAGAGAGAGTAGACGATACGAGAGATGAGGCATCACGGAGAGAGAGAGAGAGAGATGTTGTCAGTAGTGGTCATGAGAAGAAGAAGAAGTGATGGAGGGAGGAAGAGTAACGTTGAGAGAGTGAGAGATATGCAGATGAGGACGTGTTCCACAGACTCCCTCTCTCACTTTTCTTTTGATGTGTGAATGTGTGTGTCTGTGTGTGTACTTTCATCAGTGTGTCTGTAAATGTGAATTTATGAAACGTGTGTGTTTCTGTACAGCGACAAGTCATTTTTGAATTTTATGTACCTGCGTTTGTTTGTTTGTTTGTTTGTTTCCTTCTGGCGAGACGAGACGTTAGCGTTGGTGCCTTCTTTGAATTTCTGTGTTTTCATTTGTTACTTTGTCTTATTTGTTATTTTTAATGAACACGAAGTGCTACAGCTGAAACCTTATTGATTATTATTGAAAACCTTTATTGATTCGGACTCTCAGGAAACGCTGTGTGTGTGTGTGTGTGTGTGTGTGTGTGTGTGTGTGTGTGTGTGTGTTTTTAATCATCGGGTGATTCGTTGGTGAGTTGGTGACAGATGTTTTCACACCCCTTATCTCTCCTGCAAAAAATAAGAGAGACCTGATGAAAAAGGCTTTGGCAGGGAAGGAGGGAGGAAGGAGGGAGGGAGGGAGGGAGGGAGGTGGAAGAGAGACATGACGAAGAGAGGATGAAAGACGGGGGTAGAGGAGCTGAGGAGGTGAAGGAGGAGTTGAAGGAGGAGGTGAAGGAGGCGATGGCGGCAGAGAAAGGATGAGATGAGGAGGATGAGGATAAACACTCGCTTCATCCTCCCTCTGAGAGATGAAAGAGAGTCCACACGTGTTTGCTCCACCTCTCCTCCTCCTCCTCCCTCGTTCACTCCTCTTCCTCAAGTCTGCTCCTATCACTCCTTCTTCTGATGTCTGGCCATCGAGTGTGCATGCATGTGTGTGTGGTGTGTGTGTGTGTGTGTGTGTGTGTGTGTGTGTGTGTGTGTCTGTATCAAATGATTTGATTGTTGTAAAGAGGACTGGTGTATCTTCCTTCTACATGATAACCCTGGTTTCCACCTGTTCAGACTCGTATCAGTGAGACGCATCATGAGTCTCGCAGCAGTGAACGTGTTTTCCAGTTTTATTGTGCTTATTTAATTTGTTTCATTCCGACTCAAGTGAGTTTAATTGGAATCATCCTGCTGCTAATTTGTCTTGTGCTCTGAGTTCTTCCTGTTTCCTATCAGTTGTTTTTACTGCCGCACTAATGAGGAGGTTTCATAAACAATATTAAACTGAGATTTTATGATTAGAGACACGAATCCATCAGTGTCATCCACGTGTCGCATTAATGGGGGAGCTTTGTTCTTCTTCCTCCTTGTTCTTCTCCAGGTTCCCTCGCTGATGATGGACAGCCAGTTTTCCGAGTTCACCCCCGACATAACTCCCATCATGCTCGCTGCTCACACCAACAACTACGAGATCATCAAGCTGCTCGTCCAGCGGAAGGTGATGACGCTGAGACATAGAATCAAATAAATCATATTGAGTAATTAAACTATTTAGGACGACTTATAGAATAACTGAATATTAAATCAATAAATAAAACGATATGTCATTGATTAGATATCGGCTGTGATGAAGTATTGTTCTGGTTCTTTGTGCAGGTCACTATTCCCAGACCTCACCAGATACGATGTGACTGTGTCGAGTGCGTCTCCAGTTCAGAGGTGAGTCGTAATGACAGCTTCTCTTCTCGTCGCACTGAGGACACGGGAATATTTTAAAAAATCTAATGAAGTTGGAAAAGCTTCTCTATTATTGGTTATTCTATAGATTAAACTGCAAATCTCTTAATTGGAGAAGATACAGTTTCTTGTCCTCTCATTTATCTGTGCGTCCTCCTGCAGGTTGACAGTCTTCGGCATTCACGGTCTCGACTCAACATCTACAAGGCTCTGGCCTCCCCCTCCCTCATCGCGTTGTCCAGTGAAGATCCCATCCTCACTGCCTTCAGGCTGGGCTGGGAACTCAAGGAGCTCAGCAAGGTACAGAGGTGCAGGAGACTCAGGATTTCTGCCGGTTGTCAATTTCCTAAATATACAGATTTCCCTCAAATGAAACGAGACGCCCACTTTGTCCCAGCTGCTCGACTGCAGGAGGCTCCAGAGGATCTTCAGTCCTCCTCGATTCTCCACACACCAACGTGGACTTCACTGGAGGGACGTCTCATCCTAAACCTGATGGGCTGTTAAGTCCTCTGTGGATTTAACATTCGTTTATATGCTACTGATTTCCCTCTAGGGCTTTCTTAACTGGTGCTATTATTAGGAACTGTGCACCACGGATTTACTGTGTACTTTCTGCTTTTAACCAGCAGTTCTCCAGAGCGGGAGAGAGGAGGCCATTCAACCATAACAATCTGAGGCTAAGAACTCTGACCTATCACATCTTCCTGCTCTCAGGTGGAGAATGAGTTTCGTCAGGAGTACGAGGAGCTGTCCCAGCAGTGCAAGCGATTCGCCAAAGACCTCCTGGACCAGGCCAGGAGCTCGAGAGAACTTGAGACCATCCTGAACCACAGGGACAACGACCAGAGCGAGGAGCTAGACCCCAGGCAGTGCCACGACCTGGCCAAACTCAAACTGGCCATCAAATATCACCAAAAAGAGGTAGGGACTCTCATGTTTCTTTAGATAAGAGCAGAAACTACTGTGTTGCCTTCGGTAAATGAGAAAAATTACATTTTAAAGCAACTTGTTTGTTTTGCGTGACCACGGCGACGTTGTGTTTGTGCAGGAAAGTGTTGCTGAAAACTGTGACTACAGCACATTTCAAACGTGTGCTTGTTTATATCATTTATGAATGTGCAGCTTCACTGGCGTCAAGGATGGTTATCGATGAGCCTGGTTGAAAACACGTTGGTGTAGAGTGAACGAAGCTGTTAGATTGTAGATATGTTAATAAGACCGTTGGCTACTTTTAGCACATTAACTACATCACTGTTTGTGTCGCTTGGCATTTTAGATAACTGACTAGAGCCTTCTGCACGAGTTCTATCAGTTAACACAGACACACACACACGCGATCCTGCTCTACAACACGTCCTATTTGAGCAATTAGAGGGACTCGCTGTCCTCGTGGGACTTGTGACAGGAGAGTGAGAGCGAGAGAAACAGACGGAGTGAGAGCAGAGGGAGGGTGAGTGAGAGGGTAAGATATGAATAAGAAGGGAGGATGAACGGAATAGGAAGGAGAAGAATGGAACTGAGTGAGACGATGAGCTGATACAAAGAGCGAGCAAACGTGAAAGAGAGATTTAATGGGACAGAAAGAAAGAAATGCAGAGATGGAGGGATGGAGGGATGGAGGGAGCGCATGAGCGAGAAAGAGATGGCGATTTGATGGGATGGAGTTAGAGAAGTGCACAGAGTTAGAAAGCCCTCGAGGCGATCTCCGTCTCTCGCCGTCCGTCCGCCTGTCTGCTCAGTGCTGTCTCCAGCTTTCAGACACAGAGGGATACTGCCAGGCGAACGGAAGCGGGAGTGAAAGGGCAGAGCGGAGCGGTGACGGCAGCCAGAGGTGGATATGCAGATGGATTGGGGGGGAGACATAAGTGCCGGGAGTTGAAGTGCTTTCAGTCTCTTGAGTACGAGAGGTGACGGCGGTAAAGATCTGAGGAGAGTCGATGGGTGGAGGAAGTGCCAGACGGAGCGCTGACATGTTTTCCTCAGGGGTCAAAGATTCAAAGTTATGTTATGATGTGTTGGTTAAAAACTTTGGGTTAAGATTTAAGAGGACCCTGAGTAAAAAGGAAGGAAGGTCAGAAAGAGGAGGATGGATGGAGCCTTGTTGTCTGGAGAGACTTTGAGGTCAATGGGAGGAGAACTGCTCACTTGCTCTTGTGTAGCAGTGACAGCGCTGATGATTAAATACACACGAGGAGGTGACTGTACACATTAGCATATGAATTGCCTTTATATTTTAACTTTGCGCTAAAAGCTTTAGATACATCGTTCATTTTGCAGCTTAAACACTTTTGTCTTATTGACCAGGATGTTTTCTGATAATGTGGTGAACAGGGAACCATTGTATTTATCTGTGTGTTTGTGTTTTTTTATATTATGTACACAAACACTGTATAGTAGAGCCTGATAAATATGGATTATGGAGTAAAACATTTACAATACCGATATATCAGCCAATATATATACATATAAAATTGGCGATGGTTCCTAAGATGTCTTCACCAGCAAATATCCGGCTTTGTTGCTGAAATGGCAAAATAATTTATTACAGCCTCTTTAAATGTGGCTTGAGCTGCAGGGTTTACTGTAAATCTGTACAGTTGTTCATTATAAATATTTCTTGGATGAAAATGTTGCAGAAACAGGATTTTTACAGTTTCAATCTCTTCCTTGATCCAAATAAACTCCTGGGATCGTGTTTTATTATTATTCCACGGCTCGGTCACAAGTTCAAGTATTCCGCAGATAGTAAAACACTAATTAAATATCCGTCATGCTTCCTCGCCACATGACTCATGGATACTCGGAGGAACCCGCACAACTGTCTGCTTCTGTGGCGTCTGCCTGCACTGGAGACGGCTGCCATCCACTACACCTTGCTGGGAGGTATAATTGGCTGCGGCTCCGGCAGAGTAGTCCTTTGAGCGTGACTCGCTCGGAAAGTAGAAAGTCTGCGGTTTTCACAACATCCCGCGGTGCTGTGAAGACGGCGGAGGAACGAGACGTGTTGTAGAGAGCGAGGAGAGGGGGGGAGAGGAAATAAGGGGTTTGCAACGAGATGTGAGGAGCGAGAAGCAGCTGAGAAGGAAGCAGGGAGGAAGAGAGAGATCTGCTGGTGGTTAATAAGACACTTTAAGATGGCTGAGGGGCGAGATATAAAGACAGGAGAGGGCAGGGAGGGTGAGCTAGAGAGCGAGAGATGAAGGGATGAAGAGGAAGAGAGGTGTAACACAAGATATGGACAGAATCACTCCAAGTATCTACTGCAGAGATACTCCATGTTCTTACGCTGTCATGTGGAATTTACATTTTTCGTGTTATCGGTAATGTTCTGGCACAAAAGCTCTTAATTCATCTCGATATAAAGCGTCACAGCAACTTGTGCTGAAGACTAATTGACGAACAGGAAGTGATTCTGTTGCCATGACGGAGATCAGCTCCCCTGAATGTCTCAGTCCGATACGGTGAAATGGAAAAAAACGTATAATTAAAAGGATCTGGCTGCGGTTTTGTCGTCCGAGTCTCGTTTGAATTTCCGGAGCTGCCGGCGTTTTGAATGTTCGCCACAGAATCGGCGACAGTGAAGACGGAGGACGCGCACGTGGTTAGAAACGCAGACAGGAACACACGGGCCCCTGGGCGCCATGACAACATCAGATGCTGGCAAACAAACAGATGCCACATTAGCCTCTCCAGACACCTTTAATGTGTCTGTGGCTTTGTGGTGTGTGTGTGTGTGTGTGTGTGTGTGGGAACATGCAGATGTTTATTTGTGTGTCGGGTGTTGGTTTTTGTCACGTTGTCTTGTTTTTGTGAAATGTTATCATTTCAAGTGTGTGTGTGTGTGTGTGTGTGTGTGTGTCTCAGTCTCAGGAGACCCTTGATGAGCACTTACACAAGCCTTCCACAAACTCGCTCCGTCACATCCTCTCCCTTCTCTCTCTCTCTCCCTCCTCCCCATCTCTCCATCACTTCATATCACAGCCTCCTCTCACTTTCGTGTTTTTCCTTCTCACCACATTAATTCTCTCTCTCTCTCTCTCTCTCTCTCTCTCTCTCTCTCTCTCTCTCTCTCTCTCTCTCTCTCTCTCTCTCTCTCTCTCTCTCTCTCTCTCTCTCTCTCTCTCTCTGTCTCACCCGTCTCTCACTCGTCTTCTTTCTTGGTTTTCCTCATTCGCTCATTCGTTGCATGTCTTCTCTCTCTCACTCTTCTCTCTCCTTCTTTCTTGTTTTCCTCTCGCTCTTGTTATTGTTTTTCTGGACACCTCTCCCGCCTTTCCTCTCTGTCGTTGTTTGGGTCGTTCTTTCATTGATTTGTCGTCTGGATGTGTGTTCTTTTTTTGTTTGTGTTGCCGTGTGTGTTCTGTGTGATGGAGGTCGAGGGGTCTCACACACACACACACGCACACACATTAGATAATACTTTGGGTGTGTGGTGAAGAGTGTGTCGTCCTCGTCAGTGTTCTCCAGTGAGATCAGTGCAAATGACATCTCCGATACACTCTCCATGTTTCTGTGGGATCAATACACACTACCTGTCACACACTACCTGTCACACACACAGTACCTGTCACACACACACACACACACACACACACCACACACACACACACACACACACACACACACACACACACACACACACAGTCCGGCTCAGCATTCCACATGCTCCTTCATCATCTCCTCGTTCTTCTCTTCCCTCTCTCCATCTTTTCTCTTTAACCTTCTTTCTCTCTCTCCTGGGAAATCTGTTCATCCATTCAGCTTGTCCTTCTTCCTCTCGACCCTCCATCTTCTCATCACTTCCACTCCTCCTCCTCTTCCTCCTCCCCCTCTTTTCTTCTTGTCCTCCCCATTCCCCTCTCCTCTTTTCTGCTCCCCTGTTATCTTGTCTTCTCTTGTCTCATCACTTCATCCTCTCGTTGTTCTGTCCTCGTCTCCTCTAATCTTTTCTCTTTTGTCCTCTTCTGTGTCGTCGTCTCATCTTCTCTCGTTTGTTTCTCTCCTTCCTTGCCTCCTCTTCTCCTCTCATTTCCTCTCTGCTCCTCCTTCTGTCATCTCTAGTTTCCTTTCCTCTTTCCTCCTCTTGTTTCCCTCCCCTCTTTTTCTTGTCCTCTTTTCTCTTTTCCTCTCATTCTTTCATTCTTTTTGTTTTTTAATGTTTTCTCTCCTCGTTTCCTCTCTCTCTCCTCCTTGCTTCCTTTCCTCTTTCGGCATCTCTCCTTCTATCTTTTTCTTTTCTTGTCTAAGCTCCTTCCCAGTTTCCTCTTCCCTCCCCTCCCTTCCTTTCCTCTCATCTTGTTTTCTATTATCTTTTTCCTGTCCTGTTCTCTAATTTTTCTCCTCTCCTCTCCTCCCTCTCCTCTCCTCTCCCTCTCCTCTCCTCTCCTCTCCTCCCTCTCCTCTCCTCTCCTCTCCTCTCCTCTCCTCTCCTCTCCTCTCCTCTCCTCTCCTCTCCTCTCCTCTCCTCCCTGTCGATGTTTCCATGGTTATCGATCTGACCATCAACCTTTCCTGTGATAAACTGAACAGAAAGAGATGAAGCGAGAGAATAGGGGGACGGAGGAGGGGAGATAAAAGTGTGAGGAGTTACATAACACCGCGGTAACGTCAGGTTAAGACTCAGTGGTTCTGACTTGAACACACAAACACACACGCCTCGGGTTACCCATCATGCCCAGGGCCTTAAAACCCTAAATAAACTCTCTGATTGGCTGTTTGACACACAGGAAGTAATGAACTGCGTGTAGCGCCCTGTCACAGAGTTCTCATAAATATATATAACTTAGAAATGTAGTGAGCGCGTCGAAGGAGAGAAGCGGGAGAGGAGCGAGTAAAGATGTGAGGATACAAACGACAGAATGAGGAGCGACAGAAGAGAAGGATAAATACTAAAAAGAGAGAAGATTATATGAGACTGTGATGTTTCACTCATCTTCACCAAGTTGTTTGTGCCAAACCCCTGTTATCTAGTTTTATTTATTTACCATGACATCACAGATCATGTACTCTACATGTGAACTGTGATTAGAAGTTAAAAATTCATTTCAACTTTATTTATTCAGCACTTTTGAAAACATGGTTGAAAGAGGATTCAAACTTTTTAGGACTGAGGGAAATAAGATCAGGGGTTAAACACAAATAATGTAATAATAAAACAGACAAGGTAATACAATAGGTAATGGTTGGTTTTTCAAAAGGTGATTTAAAAGATTAATAATTAGATTAGTTAATAATTGAAAACACTTTCTGTGACTCTCGTCCATGGACACTAGAATAGAGACGTGCTTTGGATTTGTTTGACGTCCAGTAAAAGTAAAAACAGGCTCCTCTTCTGCTGCTCAGAGGAAAAACACTTTATTACCTTTTTTATTATGTTTCCACTCGTGTCGGTTTGAGTGTTTTATTTGTTTACTTGTCACCGACTGAACTCGGTGGGACCGGAAGCTTCACTTTCCTCATCAACACGGGAAATTTCCCTTTTGCGAAGTTATTTGCTCTCGTGAGCGTCGTTCTGGTTCACAGATGATGTCATGCGTCCGGCGTCCTGCTGCTCTACAGGCTCCGCCCCCCCGCCTCAACGCTCCAAACAATCTCCTGCTGCTTCTTCACATGTGGAAGATTATATTTACGGATTCCTTTAAACACCGTGTCATCCACTTCAGGCACCTTTAATAAGATTCCAGTAATGTCCTTAAATCACATACATAAACATTATTCCCTCGTGTTTTAAAGGTTAAACGTTCAGTAAATATATTTGATTTGTTAGAAGTCCAAACGTTAAAGTAAAGAACACAGCGCTCTCCACTTTCCTGCTGTTGTGTTTATTTCTGTTCGTGCGTTTTTTCTTTGTTGCGGCCAAGTTGCTGGAGAGTCGGCTGAGCGTTTCGATTGGACGCATCAGAACCCGTAGGAGAGAGAGAGAGAGAGAGAGAGAGAGAGAGAGAGAGAGAGAGAGAGAGAGAGAGAGAGAGAGAGAGAGAGAGAGAGAGAGAGAGAGAGAGAGAGAGAGAGAGAGAGAGCAGGAGGGATGAAAGAGGGATGAAGCGATAAAGACAGACGGACGGTTATGAGCTGACATGGCAGGTGGAGCGAACACATGAAGGAAAGGAAACCAGAACGAGGTGCAGAGGTGGAACAGAGGAAACCAGAACAGAAATAGAGTGAGCGAAAAGAACGAGTGAGTCACATGCAGCGGGGGGGGGAGGACGGCACCTTTATTTCATGTAGAGCAAATTGAAGATGGAGAGAGAGACTGGGAATGAAAATGAACTAGAGAGAAGTGGAGTGGAGGTTGATTTTGAAGTTTAAGGGTGAAGCTCGGAAAAAACAAGAAAGTGAAAAGGAAAAGTGGAGGAAGAAGAGAGGGACCGGTTTTAAAGGGACACACAATTTGTGCGACATTTTGATAATGACAGCAATCAGCGGGAAATGAGAGGGAGAAAGAGAGTGGTATTAAAAGCGTGGGAGAAGATGGAGTTGTTTCGAGGAGCAGGGGGAAGGTAACAGGAGGAAAGACGACATGAACCGACCCTTTGACTTCCGTCTGATTGACGAGTGTGACTCTGCATCTTTTTTTAGTTTGGTCTTTTACCTCAAACCTATTTTTACTCTACACAAGTCTGTTTTCGTTTTTTATCTCCGTCACCGTCTCCTCGTCGGTTCCCTTCTCTCCTCCCTCCTCCCGACCTTGTCCTCGGTTTCCTCTCGGCCCGTAAAACTGACGGAAACAACATCACACTGACATTTATGGCTCGTTATTTACCTCCGGCTCCTCCGCTCCTCCTCTCATCCCTCAGTCCATCTCCTCCGCTGCAGATTAGAGGCGACGCTTGGACCGAAAAGACTTCCCTCGTTATCGACGCCTAACCTCCGTTTAACCTACGATATAAACCCCTTGAAACTTTAATGTGTGTGCGTGAGAGAATGGGCTGCTCGTGTGGTGTGTGTGTGTGTGTGTCTTTCTACACACTGTGGGTTTCTGTTTGAATCATTTAAAGGTCTTTTTTGTTTTGTTGCGCCTGTGATACCTGCAGTCCGGCTGAATTATACATTACCACTCCACTAAATTATACATGTGGAGTGTGTGTGTGTGTGTGTTTGTATACCCAAGTGTGTGCGAGCATTTTGTGTGTGTGTGTGCGGTTCAATAATCTGCCGCAGCAGCTGACTAATATATTGACCTTTATTCATGTTTTACTCAGCGTCTGAATGAATTATTGCTTTCATTAATCTGTCAACACGTGTCCTCAATTAGAGGGGTTACACAACACACACACACACACACACGCGCACACACACAAACACAAACACAGACACACACACACAAACACACAAACGTTGTTATTCGTTTGATTAGTCAAACCTTGTACATAGAGGAGTCAATTTTAAAATACTTCTCCTGACCTGAACCATAGGCTGTAAATAAAGATGGACGACATGACAGCCCCCAGAAGTGTGATGATCGCCCCCTGGTGGCTGGCTGCAGGATAGGTCATAACCCCTCCCTCCTCCATGTTAGCAGATGGTACAAGGACCAAAAAGAAGACACAAAAAAGAGACGTTTCAAACTCATACTGCAACATGCAACTGCATTTAAGAAGATAATGTTCCTGTGTGTTTGTGGAAAGTGTTTGGAGAAGCTCCTCTCAATGTTTAAACACGACACGGAAGGCAGACGGAAGGCTGACGAGTCGAGGCAGAGCAGCGGCTCAAATACAGTCTATGATAAACACACTGAAAAGACAGAGCAAAGCTTTTGATCCAAGATCCACAAAATACTGTCATATTTGTGGAAATGGAGATTTTCAAACATCGCCTGTGGGATGAAATGAAAGACGTTGAGGTTTTCTCCTCCTCCCATCCCTGCTGTGTGTCGAGTGGAACCTGTGGAGTCTCTGAACACGCCGCTGCTCCCTGAAACCTGCTGCAGCGGCGGAAATGCAAATGTAATGTAAGAGCGTGTTCACGTGGCGGCTCCGCAGGCTGCTGCTCCATTCAGGAGGTTAACATGAGTCATCACACGTCCACCAGGCCTCTGCACAAAGACTCTAATAACAGCGGCCTAATATCCTGGTCTGTGTCAGGAGACGGGATCGTCGTCGGCCGCATTCATTAGTGATTCAAGATACTTTTCCACGCCCAGAGGCATCCTGGCTTCAGGTCGTCCATCTCTCCGGCCGTCAATAAATCAAGAACACCTCGAGGGAATCTCTTCAAATTTGGTACGAACATTCACTTCCACTCAAGGATGAACTGATTCGATTTGGGTGGTTCGGGTTTAATTACATCAAGAAGGACATGGATCTTTACAACGTCCACCTCGACTGTTCAGATTGATTAGATTAAGATGGTTAAAGATTAAAAGTCTCACAAAAACCTTGAACGTGTTATCTCAAGTCTGTCTTTAGGGAATTTATTCAAATTTCGAAACAGGTGCCACTCGGACTCAAAGATGAACTGATTGGATTTCAGAGGTCAAAGGTCACAGGGAACTCAATATTGTGAAGGCAACATGTCAGGAACGCCTGCAGGGACTGAAACGGCCCTGACTGGTGGAGGCAGATAACCACAGGGCAGTAAATATAGATTCTGGGTTTGTCCTTATCGCCTGAAGTTGTACAGCAGCGTGTGCTTAAAGTTATGAGCAGCACTTATTTAACGTGAGCGAGCAAATCTCTTCCCGTCAGTCGTCTCTGATTCGCTGCTGTGTTTAGTGACGATTTGTCGGAGCCTGGTGAGCTAACTGTCCAGAGGCGTCACCAAGATGGCCGCTGAGTGGCGAGACCTCGTGTCCCTCGATTTGTCCCCCGTCTCGTTGCAGTAACGTTCAGACAGGAGGATGACATCACTCGTCACAGAGGTCAGCTGACCTTGCTCGCCGCCCACAGAGGCCCGTTCGACTGCCTGGTTACAAACCGTGTATTAATCCTGCTGCTCCGCTGACCACTGGCGATGAAACGCCTCCACCCACCAGCTGCAGCTTCCACTGCGCGTTACACAACTCCAGCTGATTCATGGGTTGTAGATTCAAATGGTCACTTTGATGAAACCCGTGCAAAGATGTTGCACAATGTTCCAAATGAAGACATAAAAAAAAAAACTCTGTTCCCTCCGGTGGTTTGGGTTTTCATCTTCTCCGTTCTCATCCGGGTCTCTGATTGGTCGGGGCGACGAACCTGGACCGGGACGTTTCACCGCCTGAGAAGGAGAGCGAGGAAGCAGGTCGCTGGAGTTTAGTGGAACCCAGAGATCGAATCGCTCATTAGCATACTGCTGCCATAGCAACAAGAAACCAAACCGGAGCTGGGGCGAGGGATGGAGAGAGATGGAGGAAAGGAAGGCAGGAAAAGACAGGAGGAAAATTACTAGAGCACAGAGAAGAAGGAAGCGTTGAGGAGTAATAGGAAGGAAGGAAGGAAGGAGGAGGGGATGAGATGAAACATGGAATTAGAGAAGAGAAAATGAAAATGTGATCACGTGTTAACGATTAGTGTGATATGCTCGATTCTGAAACCTGTCGCTGCCGCAGCCGCAGCCGCCGCCAAATGTTCAGACTCACAGTGTCGCGAGTGATTGATTGACAGGTGGAGTCGCCGTCCCGAGCAGTTTCTGGCAGTTTGCCTCTTTAAGCTTTTAGCTAAATGTTTGGTTGATGACGGCCGCGTGTCCTTGTGAAGGTGGGTGTGAAAAACTGAGCTGGTTGTTTACCCACCTCATTTATCATGATGAAAAATACACACACACACACACACACACACACACACACACACACACACACACACACACACTGGTGATAGATAACCTATAGTGTCTCTATGAGATGTAAAGGAAGTAAGGGAATGAGGAAGGATGGGGGGGGAAGGAAAGGAAAGAAACCTTGACGATAGAGCAGGAGATTAAATGCTTTGTTAAATCGTAGAGAAAAGAAGAGGGATGGTGTATTTTAAACGTTTATTTTTCAAAGTCATATATTTACACAAAGTGATGAAGTTATGACTTCTTATATCCAAAAGGTCAAAGGTCAACACTGTGGCATCGTTATGTTTCTGGCTGTTACCCGATGCCGATCATGTTTCCTTGATTGGTTGTCGGAGATTTACGCAAAACTAACCCTACTCATTTATTTAATGAATAAGACGAGTGTTTACTGACTCTCTCTCTTCTTCTTCTTCTTCTTCTTCTTTCTCCTTCTCCTTCTCTCGTCAGTTCGTGGCTCAGCCGAACTGTCAGCAGCTTCTGGCCACGCTGTGGTACGACGGCTTCCCGGGCTGGAGGAGACGACACTGGGTGGTCAAACTGGTCACGTGCTTCATCATCGGACTCCTGTTTCCAGTCTTCTCACTGGTGAGGGGGAGGGAGAGAGTTCGTTTTAAAAGAGGATAAAGAAAAGGAAGGAAGGAAGGAAGTGAGTGAGGGAGGGAGGAAGTGACGAATGAACAAACAAGAAAAGAAACAAAATAAGAGTCAATACGATGAAGGAAACACAAAAAGGAGGGAGGAAGGAACGAAGGAAGCTCAAACTAAATTTGTTGCCAGGCAGCAATTAAGCCAAACTCTTTGTTTATTGGAGGAACTGTTGCTAGGAAACGACAACAGCACTCGACCTAAGAAACTAAGTGTGAGACCGAGGGAGTGAGGTTATTATTTAGGAGCATTTTTATTGTTTGGCTTCGGTTCACAACCGAGGACTTACTGCTCACGTTTGTTCATTCGTCTGCTCTCATCCTGATTGGACGTACGTCATCATACGTCCTTCATGACATCATGAGGAAGGAGACAAATATGAAAATATGACTTTAAGAGAGGAAGGAAGGAATGGAACAAGGAGCCAAGGAAGGATAGAAGGAGTGTGTGTCTGTTTGTGTGTGTGTGTGTGTGTGTGTGTGTGAGAGTTTGCCAGCAGTGATGATGAGCACAACACGTAAACAGCACCACAACAACAACAACATGTGACAGATGAAGCGACGCGGTGGCGACTGACTGAACACGAACATCTTCTCTTCACTCGTCTGTTTTTTGCTTCCTGCTTCTCGGTGAAAGAGACAAAAAAAGAACGTTCTCATTCATTACAGGTTACATCATCTGACACGTCTGGGTGTGATATGATCTTCTTCTCCTTTGTCTTTCCTCTTTTGTTCGAGACGATGCTTCATCCTCCTTCATTATGTCTCAGGCAGCTGCTTTTTAAAGGGAGGTTACTGCAGTTCATTCATGGAGGACTCAGTTCATCTTCATCACTGTCTCGTCTCCTTCCATTTTCCCTTCGTCTTTTTCCTCCACGTCGGTGACCCCCAGTGGTCGGAGGCATTATGTTTTCAGGTTGTCTGTTGTTTTGTTAACATGATATTTAAAGAACGCTTCGAGGGAATTTCTTCCAATTTGGTGCAAACGTTCAAGTAAACTCAAGGATGCAATGATTGGATTTTGGTCATCAGAGGTCAAAGGACGCTGCGACCTTCATCTTGTAAACACAATATTTTAGGAACGCCTCCAAGGAATCCTTTTCACATTTAGACCAAGCTTGTATTCAAGGATGAACTGATTACTATTTGTTAGTTAAAACCCTTTTTGATCTTGTGAACACGCATCATAAAGAAAATGTATGTCGACTCTCTTCTCCTCCTCCTCTTTCTCAGATCTACCTGTTGGCGCCGAAGAGCGCCCTGGGAAACTTCATCAAGAAGCCCTTCATCAAATTCATCTGCCACACAGCGTCCTACCTGACCTTCCTCTTCCTCCTGCTGCTCGCCTCGCAGCACATCGCCCGCACCAACCTCCACATGCAGGGACCCCCACCCACCATCGTGGAGTGGATGATTCTCCCCTGGGTGCTGGGTATGTAGCTGCTCACGCTTCATCTGTTCTGAGAAGACTCTCACTTGAGCTTAATTGTGTATTTTCTGCTTCAGTTGCGAAGAACTTTACTGGAAAAAACAAAGATAAACGAATCAGACCGCAGCTGCTGAAAACATCTGGATGTTTAGCCGAGCCTCATCTGTGACTTTGTTTTTCCACAGTCATCCAGCTGTGGTTTGCTTCTTCCGATGCTAACGTCCTCCAATTTGTACTAAAACAACGTTACTGACTTATTTCAGTGTTGGGTCAAGGGGGAATGCAAAAGGTCAAGCTGAGCGCCCTCTGCTGGATCACGAGGCAAACTACCTCAGACTTCTACACTATACATTTTTGAATTCTCCTTTAAAAACCCAACATTGTTGCGTTTAAATGACGTAGCCGTGCATGAGAGCAGGTTAATCAGACAGGACGCGTATCTATGGTAACCAGCCTGAGCTCAATTTGATCCGCTCAAATGTTCCAATCCACATCTGAAGAAGAGTAAAGTGAAGTGGATGCAATCTGCACGGTGAAGAAAAGGTAGAAATAACCACTCAGGGAGATGGAGGAGGTCCAGACTGAGAATATGTTTTCTTTCTTCACTTTCTTCTCTCGTATCAATGACTCACTGTC
>CM031692.1:12981122-13001122 GCA_006182925.3 Reinhardtius hippoglossoides
GAGAGATTGTCTAGTTTCTTTGTCCAACTTCCTTTTTCCTCGTCCTCTTCTTGTTCTTGTTTCATAACTCGGCTGCTTCATTCATCAACCCCCCCCCCCCCCCCCCCCCTCCTCCATTCCACCATTCCACCATTCCACCTACACTCATTCATCTCCTCACACACAACACCACACATGCGCATTTACGGAGGCGCCGCAGCATCAGTCACTTGAGGTAAATTAAGACGTACACACACACACACACACACACACGCACACACACACACACACACACACACACACACACACACACACACACACACCACACACACCCTGCGATGAGAATAATTCCGGGAGCGTTGAATATTTCATGCGGCACAAGTATAAAACCCTGCAGACAAAAAAACGTCTTTTCTCATTCGCCGCCGATTGTTGCTTCATCAAAAATTCAGTAACCGCCACCGTAACCACGACAGCCAGTCGAACAACGCAGGACGGGCGCACGATGGAGGGACGTAAAACAGACGGAGGACAGGCTACGTCTGTACAAATCTATGTCCACACTAACCCGGGGGTTATATGAAGCCAATGAGGAAGTGACTGAAACCTGTATCTTCTGTAATGACCAGCAGGGGGCGACTCCACAAAATGACTCTACTTCTCACTTTATAACGTCAGTAAATATTTCAATCTCTAGTTTCAAGTCTTCTTCAATACG
The DNA here is from genome assembly GCA_006182925.3 of Reinhardtius hippoglossoides. NCBI lineage: Eukaryota > Metazoa > Chordata > Actinopteri > Pleuronectiformes > Pleuronectidae > Reinhardtius > Reinhardtius hippoglossoides. Next base: position 12,981,820 of record CM031692.1, read on the forward strand.
GCTGATGTTCATTTTTTTAAATCCGTGACACTTGTGTTGTTTGAGTAAAAAAAATAAAAGTACTTTTAGAAATATGTGTGCAGCAGCTTCATCTCGGGTCTGACGCCTCCTGAGGGGGTTTTAAACTCCACGTCTATTTTGACCCAGAAGAATCTGAGCGTAGATATTTCATCCGTTCCACCTGACGCTCGCTGGACTGAAACCGTTTTCCCGTTTGCAGCTGACTCACTGGACGGAGTTCTGCCGAAGCTCTTATCTTCCACTGTGAGGATTCTTTCAGGGAATCGTCTGATGCTGTTATTGTAACTGAAGTTCTGAGAGGAGAAGAACGAAATCAGCAGAGGACAGTTTGTTCTGTTCCGACGGGACGAGCGTGATTGAACGTTCACCTGCTTTCAAAGCTCATTTCCTGTGTCTCATCCAGATAAGGTCACGTCAGTCTGAGTCTCAGTGAACATACGTTTCTACAGCCACTGAGCTTTTCATCAAGATCCATTTGTTGCACTTGTCATTGATCCTAATAATTAGATTTATGTGATATTTACTGAAAATCTCTGTGAACTTCTCAATTATTCATTTCTTCAAACTCAGGTGTTATTCCCAGATTTCTGACATGTATCTTTTATTATTTTATGTCACTTTACATCATAAAACTCATTATTTGTTCTGATTCAAAGTTTATCTCTTTATTTCGAGATGTGTCTTCACTCTTTTCCTCTTCCCGCGCTCTGTCTCCTCAGGTTGTTCGAGACGCTGCAGTCGCTCTTCTGGTCGATATTCGGCCTCTTGAACTTGTATGTCACCAACGTGAAAGCCCGGCACGAGTTCACCGAGTTCGTCGGGGCGACCATGTTCGGGACGTACAACGTGATCTCGCTGGTGGTTCTGCTCAACATGCTCATCGCCATGATGAACAACTCCTACCAGCTCATCGCCGTGAGTCGTACTGAAATCCAAAGAAATCTCCCACAGCCCCATGTTTGTTGGACTGTTTGTGAGTTGTCATATTGTGACCTGACCACGAACCGCCCGTCCCCCAGGACCACGCTGACATCGAGTGGAAGTTTGCTCGCACCAAGCTGTGGATGAGCTACTTCGACGAGGGCGGAACGCTGCCGCCGCCGTTCAACATCATCCCGAGCCCCAAGTCCGTCTGGTACCTGCTGGGGTGGCTCCACGTCAAGCTGTGCGGCCGAGGCCAGCCGCCGGGGGAGGAGTCGCACAAGTGTGAAAACCTCCGAGAGTTCACGGTGAGAGCGACGCTTCCACTGCCTGCATTTTTTTACACCTGCTCCTGTTGTGTGTCGGTGTTTCCGACATGTGAAGCTCAGACAGTTATTATTTTTAAATGATTCTCTGCAGTCTGTTTGTTACTCTCAGTCTATCTAGCTGCCACTAGGGGGCGCAAAAGTCAGAACATTTCCAATCGACAGTTCCCGAGGTTTTTCTACACCAGGGTCTGTTTTTTATAGTTTAGCTCAGAACTGCAAGAATAATTAGATCGTTAGATATTAATTTAAAGAAGATTTATGAGAAGATATTTTAGTCGCCATCGCCGCTCAGAGATAAAGTCTACTGTTTGTTTGTTTTTCAGATTCTCACCTTTTCACGTTCACATGTTGACAGATCAAAGATGAGTAAATTTCTTTTACAAACCAAATGTGTCCGTGGCATCTTACTTTATATTATATATATATATATATATATATATAGTTGTATAGTAACATTGTACAATTTCTGCTAATTTGACAAGAATATCATTAAAAGAAAATCATTTCTTTAAATGTTTTTCCTGAAATACGTAGCAAGGAAAACTATTTTGAAAACTATCAGAATAAAGTCGTAATTTTATTCGCTCGCTGTTTCCTCAAGATTCACTCTGACATTTTGACGGCTGCAGAAAACGTCCCGAGCAACATTCAAAGTCATAATAACTCAGATTCATATGATTCCTGAGACAGAACAGCTGCTACATTAAGTTTGTGCTGTTTTATCAATTAAAGGCTTCAGAGGAAAAAAAAATGAATCTCATCATATTATAAAGTATTGTTGTGTTTTTGGTGCAGAGACGGATAATTAATGCAAGAGGCAGGAGGAGCTCGGTTTCAAAATAAAACATCTGCGCAGATTAATTCAGTTCAGACAAACGACTCCGGTGACACTGATGGAATAATGTGACTTTACAGAAATATAATAACAACAGCCTGAGATCAGCTGTTTGTGTAAGAACAGAGAGAACATCAGTGAATCAACACAGTGCAGTCATCTGGAGCCACACACACACACACACACACACACACACACACACACACACACACACAGACACACACACACAGACACACACATACACACGGAGTGCAGCTGGCATGTTTACCTCAGCTGAAGTCAGATGAGTTATATAAGCCAACCAGCCCACATAGGTCCACAGAGCCGCACTGCAGTGTGTGTGTGTGTGTGTGTGTGGTGTGTGTGTGTGTGTGTGTGTGTGTGTGTGTGTGTGTGTGTGTGTTGACAGTGTGAGATGTGGAAGGCGATGATCGCTCAGAAGAGGCTGAAGGGAGGAGATAGATTGTTAGTGGAAGTTGTGGGGAAGAGGAATACAGGTTGTGTGTGTGTGTGTGTGTGTGTGTGTGTGTGTGTGTGTGTGTGTGTGGTGTGTGTGTGTGTGTGTGTGTGTGTGTGTGTGTGTGTGTGTGTGTGTGTATTTGACAGCAGGCAGGTATAGAGGACGAATCAGAAACTTTTCTCAGCTGACACACCTCTCTTACCGTTCATATAAATTATTTGAATTGGCTTTTTGCTCAAATAAAACTTAAATGAAATGAAATCTAGTTAATCGTTTTTCTTCATCTCGTCTTCGCATGAATCACATTTGCTCTTCGTGTCCGTCGCTGCAGCTTCGGTCACAGGATGAATAAACTCATTTAAACGCTCTGAGCGCACTCGATTGCATCCGGCGTGTGAAGAGGTGAAGAGCGGCGTGCTGCTCGTTTCTGTCGGATGATCGTGACTCCGGATGAGAGCGTCAGCGATCGGCCTGAAATGTAGATGAAGAGCAGAACGCCGCTCTCCACAACGATATATTTCCACTGAGAGGAGACAGAGATTAACTCGAGTTCATTACTCAGCACCTCTTCTTTATGGAGAGGACAGTCAGTTTAATACCAGCTCTCTTTTCATGTCTCTGCTCCAGCGACACCTAGTGGCCGGAGGTGTTGTGTTTTCAGGTTGTCCGTATGTTCGCCTCATTCTGGTGAAAAGTGCCGAAACGTCTCATATTAACATGATCTTGTTGTTATCTTTGCAGGAACGTCACGCGGACAGTCTGATACAGAACCAGCATTACCAGGTCTGTATGTATGTGTGTGTTTGTGTGTGTGTGTGTGTGTGCACTCAGGTGTTGGGACGGACGTGTGTTGATGAACGGTTCAGAGGTTCTGAGGACGTGGATTCAATAAAGTGAAGATTGAAAAGCAGTCAGAGAGAAACACAGTTTACCTGGAGTTTCAGACACGCACACACACACACACACACACACACACACACACACACACACACACACACACACACACACACACACACACACACACACACACACACACACACACACTCAGAACAGACTGCATCTCCCTCAAGCATCTTGCTGTGTCAGTGTCCAAACTAACACCAGCTCCCTGTGGGCCTCAGTGTGTGTGTGTCTGTGTGTGTCTGTGTGTGTGTGTGTGTCCAGTTGTTCCTCACATTAAAGATGCCCTGTGGAGTTTTCTTGTACACACCAGTTGTTTGTGCCCTTGTGGCAAAATAAACACGTCAAGTCAATTTCCTTCATCATGAAACATTTATAGCCCCTGTGTTTTTTTTTTTTAAGTATCAGGTTTGTCTCACCTGTAGGGGGCGCTGGTGTCAACATGACCTCGCTCAGTTCACCCAATGACTGTCGGTCTCAGCTGTCAATCATGACACCTCAGCTCGTTTTTATATCATCAAATAGCTAATTAGAAACCAAACGTTTAAAAAAACTATTATTTAACGTGTACTTTGAATTTAATTAGTTGGGTCCATGTCCCATCTGGAAACATGGAGGAGGAGGAGGCAGAGTTTATGACCTATGCTGCAGCCCACCACCAGGGGGGCGATCCAGCTGTTTTGGCTTCCCTTTTAAAAGCTAAGATGTCGACAGTAAAACAATCAGTACTTTATCGTTCTGGCAGCCGTCATCTTTAACGTCCACTCTCTGGAGGCTTTTGAGAGAATGTGTCCATCACATCATCCGAAGCCTGAGCTCTCGTCTTGTGACACCTCAGCTCTGGCAGCGGCGACAAACGGCGCCAACGCCAAGTACTTTTTATTTGGCGCCGTCGGCTGTTTAGCTCTGATTCACGTCCACGTTTAGTTTTGAAAAAAAAAAATTTAAGGACAGTTGTCAGGATCTGTCCGTCACTTTAGCGGAGCGCTGTGCTGGCAGCGGCGAGAGTGACAGCACGCCAGACCGTCCTGTTTGGCAGTCACAGGTGTTGACTGTGGGAGGATGCAGTGTGTGTGTGCGTGCGTGTGTGTGTGTCTGTGTGTGTCTGTGCGTGTGTGGTGTGTGTGTGTGTGTGTGTTACCACCCACTGAACACCAACTGCTGGTGGATTTGTCTTCGCTCTTCAGATCAATCAGGGTCACTCGCGTCATTGGCTGATTTAATAATGAGACAATAACATTTAACATTCATCTCAGTTCCTTCGTTTTATTCATCACAGTGAAAAACCTAGTGGGTTGTTTCTCACGTGTGGTTTATGTCCTGAAAACATGAAATATATCCTATTATTATATTTACTGCAACATGTGACTCATAATCTCCTTTAAGTTTACGTTTCCTTGAGTGAAAGTATAGTTTGAAAACAGAAGAAAGGTGAAATATGAATGAAATATTAAATGAAATCATTGAGTGAGCGTGTTCAGTAACCATGGTGACTGTCCCTCACAGGAAGTGATCCGGAGCCTGGTGAAGAGGTACGTGGCGGCCATGATACGCAGCGCCAAGACGGACGAGGGGCTGACGGAGGAGAACTTCAAGGTGAAGCATGTTGTTTATGAACAGTTATCATCAATAAACTTTGTGTTGTTTGACCGTGAATCTCATCGTCTGCAGCCGGACGCTTTGTGTGTTTGTGTTTCGTGATGCAGTAAATAATGTGATTTTTGACGTGTCACATGAGCACAGAGGCCCGGGAGCAGAGGGTCACAGGTTCGAATCCCAGGTGTTTGCTGTTGCACAATGAATTCTGGGATAGGTTGGCCCGACGAGGATTCACCTGTTGGTACCTTCGTTGCTCGAGGAATGGAAGGACACTTTGAAATGGGACGGTCCCGCCAGCGATCTGCGTCACCAGCTTGTCCCGCCCTGTACTGCTGTTGCCTAGCAACAGAGCTGGACATGACGAGGCCGTGTCAAGGCCCTTGGTTTTGTAACGTGAACCTGTCAGGTTGAGTCGAAGCCTCAGACTCAGATTTAAAGGTTTAAGCATCGCACGATTTGGACTCTTCGATTGCTCACGCCATTCTCTCTTAGAAAAACAATTCGTCACCAAAGCCCAATGAATCCTGGGAAATGTTTCTCAGGCTAATCTCGCCGCTGTGACGCGATCGGTCTTTAAAAGCATCCGGACACAGCTCATGGGAAATAAAGGCCAGTTCTAAACTTATTTATGGATATTTCTGTAAGTATGAAACAGGTTTTATTGATGCCTGAGTTTATGGAAACATTCAGGAGAGTTTCTTTGATTTATCCAAATCCTCTGCGTCATAAATTAACGGCCGAGGCTGCTCCCATGATGCATCTGGAGCCGAGGCCGGGCTCTGAAATGGAAAGTTCCTATGGGCTTTATCGGGGTAAAATCAACATCAGGTGCAGATCAGACTGAATCACTTACACTGTGTGTGTGGTGTGTGTCTGTGTGTGTGTTAAAGTAAGTCACTTGTGTTATTCTCTGAGGAGTGAAGCTGTGTTTGGATCCCATATGGCAGAAGTGAACAAATATTCAACGAGCCAGTCTGAGTAGAAAAGATACATATTTTTTACATATTCTTAATACTCACATTGTTTCTGTCTCTCTCTCTTTCCAGGAGTTGAAACAGGACATCTCCAGTTTCCGCTACGAGGTCCTTGATCTCCTCGGCAACCGGCGTCCTCCCCGGCGACACTACTCTTCCTCCAGCGAGACTATGAGAGACGATGGCGCCATGGCGTCGGAGGACGACAGCGAATCGGGTGACGGCGGCGGAGGTGGTGTATTTGGAAGCCAGAGGTCAAAGGGCGTGACTTTCATGACCCCGCTAGAGGATGAGGTGAGGCCGGCAGCCACGCTCTGCGTTTCGGCTCTGGTGCGCTCCATCTCCGGAATGACCCGGGTAGAAGGTGGGGCAGAGCGTGAGGAGGGGGAGCTGGAGGAGGGCATCGGATGGAGGGAAGAGGAGGAGGAGGAAGAGGAGGGGATACCAAAGAGCAATGGGCTGAAGACGACCGTCATCCCTCCGTCCTCCACCACCATCCTCCCCTTGCCTTCGTCATCGCTCTCCTCGTCGCTCTCAACGTCACTCGCTCGCACGAGGAGTCGTCTGCAGCGCATCTCAGCTCCCAGCGCAAAGACGGACTCCTTCCGACGCCTCTCCTACCTGTTCTCTCGCTCCAAACGCAAAGCGCCTCCCTTGCCTCTTCCCCTCCAATCGCCGCTCTCCTATACCATCTCAGACGGGCTGCTCCGCCCCCTTGGGAGCCACAGCCACTCCGACTTCGGACTCAGTGACGTGACCAGAAGCGACACCCACCTGCACGAGGTGGGCCGCTCAGTCGACATCAGTAACCCCTCGTTCTCGCCGCGGAGAACGAACGGGAGGGACTCGCTCCTGGCCCTGCCCCTCCCACCCCCGTGCCCCTGCCAATCCCTGCACTGTGCTTCCAACATGTCCGAGTCCAGCTCTCGCCTCCTGGACTCCAGCGAGGACGTTTTCCACGGCGTAAGCATGGGAGGAGCGGGCGAGGGCGGTGTGGACGACAGAGGGGGAAGAGGACGGTTGATGATGATGGGCGGGTGGGTGGGACCATGCGACGATGTCATAGAGGACAGCTGTGAGGTCATAGAGGACTCGGTCACCACGCAGCTATAGGAGCAAGGGACGACCAGACTGTTTTTCTTTGTTTGTTTGTTTGCAAAATGGACGAACACGTTCAGAGCAAGGGGAACAGAGAGAGAGGTGGTGGGGGGGGGGGAGAGTTCTTCAGTCTAGAACGATGGAGCGGGTTCTAAAGGCCGATGTCATCGACGGTCCTCAAATGGCAGATCTTTATAAAGACAGTTTGTCACCATCACACAGACACACGCCCTGTACGAGTTAGCAAACAAGCTACATAGCAAGCAGGCGCTAAAAGGTGTCACTGTAAATAAAGATGGCCGACGCCTCTCCACTTTCCAAACATGAAGCTAACAAGTTAGTCAAAGCTGTTCATCGTGATGTTTTACCTCGTTTCTCAAACCATCTTTAGGAAGATTTTAGTTAACGTGACTTTATTAGTTTGGTCCATGCCCCATGCGCTAACATGGAGGAGGGGGCTTCATGGCCTTGTCTGCGGTCAGCCACCAGCCACCAGGTCGTGATAGAGAGGATTCTGCTTCACTTGTCGTCCATCTTTATTTCCAGTCTATGTGACCTACAGAGCTACTGAGTGAACAAACTGAGCAAACGTGCATCAGTGCGATAGTTCTCCAGTTTTTCTGGAATGAGAGATTTTGGAAAATGAGAAATCTGGGCTTCACAATCATTCAGATTCGAATTGACCTTGAATTAATTTTCGTCACCGTCTGTTTCATTGTGTAAAATGGTTTTAAAGCTGCTCAGGGTTTGTTTCGTTGTCGTATCGCAGCTGACGTCTGACCGAGCTGCTCGAACATCACCACCAGGTCAACGTCCATCTTTTCACGACCCACCGCGATGAAACTGTCTTTATAAACGTCTGCCGTGTTCCACGCATGCCACAAGAGAACCACGGACGACGAGATTTCAAAGGAAAGTACAACATTTTTTTCCTCTGGGAGATGGAATGCGCATGATGATTATTATGGAATTAACCAGGAGCCAAAGCAACTTTCCAGGAGGGAAACGGAAGAACCCCTTCTGTTTCCCAGCTGCCGTCTTTCCCTTTAACGTCACGGAAAACAAAAATGGAATCAAATCGTTTTCGAATCTCTGGAATTAGACGGAACGACCGTTAAACTTCAGCCAAATGAGACAGAACAAGTCCCACTTTATACTTTGCAAAAAATATATATATATATATTCACATATATCAGGACGAATGGAAATGGAATAACTTCCCCTTTAACTCTTCATGGATTTAAACCTTGACCGAATCACTGGGATGAAATGGAAACGGCATGGAACCATTGCTCTGCTGTCGATAGCCTGCACCCTCTCTCTGCATCAACAAGGGCCAAGGAACTTTATTTTATCCTAATAACAGTTATACTAGTAATAATAGTAATAATAAGAGACTTTGAATAATAATAATAATGATGATAATAATAATAATAATAACACTGGTTTCTAAAGACTGTCTTTGCTTCTCTTTGAGTTGCCTGTGTTATCCTGGCTTCTCGTTCAGCTCTTCCTTAACAAGTACACTTTAACCTGATGAAGAAAAACACGGGGTGATGTTTATTGTGAGCAGGAGGATGGATGGATGAGTGGATGAGTGGATGAGTGGGTGGAAAGGAGGAGAGGAAAGAAGAAGAGAGACGATCGGAAAAGGAACGCGGGACGTTTTCTGGAGGAAAGTCGAGCGGACGAATAGAAACGAGTTTGCCTTTCTATCTATTTGGGGGAAAATCTATTTTAAAGGGAAATTTCACCAGAATTTCATCATGACTTTTTTTATCTTCTTCTTCTTCTTCTCGAAGTCGCTCGGTGCGGCGACTTCAAACGGTCGGCATGAGCAGAGGCTGTTGAATTTTACTCTGGTTAATATACGACTGTCAGCAGTGAAGTAGAGAAATTATGCATGTCTGATCAAACACACACACACACGCACACACACACACACACACACACACACACACACAGACACACGCTCTGATGTGACGAGCAGCTCCCGGCCAAATGTTTTGCCCTTTATGAGATCTCCCTTGTGTCTTCATTCCCATCCTTCTTCATCCCTCCATTGTTTTCTCCCCCTCCCTCTTCACCTGTCTTTTCCGAACCTCCTCCATGACCTCCACACACACACACACACACACACACACACACACACACACACACACACACACACACACACACACACACACACACACACGCACACACACACACACACATTCACCGTGACCTCACCCCCCGCCAGCTGTCTTGGCAGTGGCGGTGGCGGCGGCAGAAAAAGCCTCGACCTGCCGCTGAATCACTGTTCCCCAAAAATGTCACGGTGTAACCATGGCGACCTGATTTCTCGCTCAGCAGCCTGTAATGATAATGTCACATTCAGTGCTGCAGAGTCAGACGCCGCCGGGCTTCTGTCGCGGACTGGCAGCGGCGAGGGGGGTGCAGCTAAGTGGTTAGCGACGACAGAAACCCTCTTTTCATACAAACACAATTAGTTGTAAGTCACAAGCAAGTGAAAGAGACCAATTTAAAACTGGAAGGTGAAAGAATTGGACGACTGAAACACAACCCTGGAGTTTTCAAAAACTAAAACGACCTCAGCAGCGTTTACAAAGAAAACGAGGCTGGAAAACTCCGGAGTAGTGCGGACGCCAGGCGTTACCATAGCAACTGTGATGAGTTTTAAAACTGAAATATATTAGTGTGGACGCAGGCTGACGGTGAAGGTGCATAAAGAAACACGGATGGAGAAGTTGATGGATGTTCGTCTATTTAGCAGAATCAAAATTCGGACGTCCCGCAAGCTCTGATCCCTGAGGTGCGCCCTCTAGTGGAATACTCCAGTAACTCTCCTGGCCGACCGAGCTCAGCCGTCGTCCAGCGAACCAAAGAGCAGGAAACTGCAGCTGCTCGTCACTTTATCAGAAACCGCAGAGGAAACGCAGAGCAGGAAGCAGAGGGGGCGGAGGGGATGGGCCCGGGTCTCCTGGTTCCCGTGGCAACCGGCCTGCGAGCTGCGACCTGATAATCAGGGGCTGCGCCGCACATGCCCTGCGCCAGAGGGGTCTTGTAATCAATCACACCTCATCAATTGCCGTGACAACCGCGGGCGGACTCTGCGGGGTGTTCGAGTGTCGTCTGGGAAACGAGGCAGAAGATTGGAAAACCTGAAGACACCCAGAAAGGGGTTTTATTTTGAAATTCATTGTCATATGAACAGTAAGGACAGACACACACACACAGACACACACACACACACACACACACACACACACACACGAGTATTGATCAGTTGAAAGGTTTCATTGAAGTTTCAGTCGTCACCGAAGCTTCTTGTCCAGTATTGATCCCGTCAGAATCCATAATTAAGTTCTATTAAGCCTTTGATTGATACGGATAGAGTTGAGTGTGTGTGTGTGTGTGTGTGGGGGGGGGGGGGGGGGGGGGGGTTAAACTGTGACATTTATCATCTTTGTCAAGTCAACAAACTGTGTTCAGATCTGTTTCTTCATCCAAACAGAATCGACCTTCAGGACTTGATCACTCGTGGATTCACAGGTTCAAACTCTCAGGGTCAGGTTTATGACTCACACTGCAGCCGGCCACCAGGGGGCGATCCAGATATTTGGCTTCACTTTTAGGAGTTGTCATGTCAACCATCTTTATCTGTGTTTAAATTATCGATTCATAATCAAACCCATCACATCATGTTAATTTTGTTGTAAAGGGCTGAAAGGATTTGGTGCAGCTACTCCTCACACACACACACACACACACACACACACACAGACACACACACGCACACGCACACACAGACACACACACACACACACACACACACACACACACAGTATATTACAGTACATATATATGGCATCATTCAGGTTCCCCTCTCACCTTCTAAAGGGATTTTGAGCTTTAAAAATAAAAACCTGTCCTTGTTTTTCTTTATTTTTTTGGATTTCCACATGGATGAATGTATGACTGTGTTATTTTTCTAGAAGCGGACGGCTAGCGCACGTTGTTGACTCTTTAATAAAGGCATCCTTAGAAAACTGGGCTGTGGTCGGACTGTTTATTGATCGGCGATGAGGACTTTCTTCACATTAATACGTAAAACAAAAAACAAAAAACATGATTACATCTCATTTTAAACCTGGTTTTCCGATGTTTGAGATTTTACCTCGTTCTGCTGTTAACGAGATCTTTTTCAGTTTCGCCGACGGACGGACGGACGGACGGACGGATTGAAGCCAAACCGAGGAATGAGTTTGTGAAGCTGTGGATGTTCGGTGCTTTTGAAAGGTGCTGAATGGAAACTTTATTTGTTTGCACACAGAGAACGTGGTTGTGGGTTCGTCCTCGTTGTGTCGGAGTGTTTTAGCGACACGAGGCCGTCGGGTCACAGCCGCAGTTCAGTGTTTAAACTGATGAAAGCTTTTTGTCTGTGTGTTCAGAGCAGCTGAGCTTTTCATCAACCTGCATCGTCTGAATGTGTTTTTATTATTACGACTGAGAAGAGGAGCAGCGAGAGAGAGAGATGGAGATGGAGAGAGGAGAGTTTTTCTTTATTTAACAAAGCCCTCGCTCGCCCATTGTGTGGGCAGCACCACTGAATAAAAACCAGCTTTCATCTCCCTCTCTCTCTCTTTCTCTCCTCTACATCATCCTCCCCTCCACCAACTCAGGTTCAAGTCCTGCTATGAGACAGTCATCTGTGTGTGTGTGTGTGTGTGTGTGTGTCTGAGGGGGTATTACTTGCATTACAGGGACACTATGTACTATGATTAGTGAAGGCATTAAGGTTTTAGATTTAGGTTCAGATTGAGGTAAGGTTAAATTTAAGTAAAACTAGGTTTAGGCTAAGGTTAGGTACATTTTGGTTGAGATAAAGATGAGTTAGGTTAAGTTTACCTGTTTATCAATGCTATGTCCTCTGGTGTGTGTGTGTGTGTGTGTGTGTAGTTCAGCAGTAAACTGAAGCACCTCTCAGAGAACTATTATTAAACTACTGTGAAATGCTTGTATCTCATTGTGCCGTGAAACACACACACACACACACACAGTGTGTTAGTCCTGCAGCAGAGTTTAAAGCTTATGAACTATTTTACTTTTTAATTTTATTTCATTAACTGGTGTAAAATCAGTCTTAAGTCTTAGTATTTCTATTTGTATTTGTTTTCACTGGATTGTTTTTTAAATTTAATTTCCAATTTAATAAAAAAGAAATATCAGCCTATTTTTTTTTACAGTTCATAGTGTGAACTATATGTACTGTAGAGAGAGAGAGAGAGAGAGAGAGAGAGAGAGAGAGAGAGAGACAGAGAGAGAGAGAGAGAGAGAGAGAGAGAGAGAGGGGGGGGGGGAGAGAGAGACAGATGTTACATAACCACTGGTACACTGTACTTTGTGTGTCGCTCCCTCTGCTGGTTGAGACTGAACATTGCAGAACAGCTTTTAACATGGAGGGTGATGATCACGTTGCTGAAGACAACAAATAACATTAAAATCACATCAGCAGAGTCAGAAGGTTTTTAATAATGTATTAAGGATAAAATAACAAAAATATAGGAACACACATGTGACCGGTGTAATGAGCAGATTTTAGTTCCATCGTCTGTTTGTTTCTTTTATCTTAGTTACTCCAGATTAATGATAATGTTTAATAATTTCCTAATTTAAAAGGCTTCCCCTCCTCAGCCCCCCCCCCCCCCCCCCCCCAATCTTAGATAAGTGGAAGAAAATGTATGGATCTGAATATGGAGCTGTGGGTATAACGAGTACGAGTGTAGATGGAGGAGCATCAGTTTCCTCTCTCTCTGCAGTGTGTCGTCCTCGAGGGGCCTCGATGTTCCAGGGCCTCAAACGTCTCCAGGTTCTGAACACTGAGGGGCCCGGGGCCCGGGGGCCCGGTGAACAGGTTATTGATCCTGCTGACTCAGATGTTTCTCCTCCTACTGATCAATTTACTGATTTACTCTGGAAAGTCATTGTTTTCTCTGGAGTGCAGGACATTTGAATTGTGAGGAGGTTTGGGACTTTATGTTTCTATGGATAAAAGCATAGAAACGAATGACGCCACCTTCCATCCATTATGCCTCAAAATTAAAGACACTTAACATTCCACCATTTATGTTTTTGGCAAAATGAAGAAATGAAAGCACCAAAGAATATTTTTACAGCCACTAAATCACATCGTAGAATCAAATCACCTTTAATAGTTTTGTGTGGAACAGTATTGTGTATTAGAATGATTATTAAAATATATTTACATTATTGTTGTTGTTTTACATAAAGTTATTTCAACATGTTTAGAAGAAATTTAACAAATGGTTGAGTTCCTGTCTGTCTCCTAAATGTTCGTCAGAGTGAGACATCTCGCATCGTTCCGCTCTGTGATCCCTCCCCCTCCTGCCATTGGTCCACCTCCACCTCTCTGATTGGTCCGGAGCGGCGCGCCAAAGCGGAAGTGAGGACCCCTACCCGGAAGCAGCGGAGGAGGACGTGAAAACAGAGCAAAGGAGAAAGAACGCGTCTCCTGCGGGATTTAAAACGCAGAACGACGTGTTTTCACGCAGAAACACGGTCCGACGTTAGAGGAGAAATGATGCTAGCGACGTGCGCGTGTTTTCTCCTGGTGGTCTGTTCGGCGGCCGCAGCGAAGGAGGCAGGAGACGATGAGTGGGTCCATCTGCCGAACAAGTGTGAAGGTAACGGTCCCGCGTCTTTACCCGCTCTTACCCGGGTTTACCCGCTTTTACCCGGGTTGACCCGGGTTGTGGTTCTGACGGGTTCAATAGACGCGATGATACAAGTGTTGTTGTTTCCTCTCACGTGAAAGATCCTGAGTGAAGGTTTGAAATTCACTGATGAGTCACTCACTCATTTCTCTCTGTACAGAAACAATATATATTCAATTTTATATTTGTATAAATTATAATATACATGACCTCAAGGCTCTTTACATAGAAGATCAAGACCCTTAAAGAGAGAGAGATGGAGGAGGAGAGAGAGAGAGAGCCTAATAATAGAAGTGAAGATGTTATTATATATTGGACCTTTCTTCTATTACTATTGATAAAACCATCATATTATTGTCTTTGTTGTTTATAGCCTGAAAACTCCTTCATGTGATCAATGCAAATGTTAACAAACACAATGGAACTAACATTTATTTTTGTATTGTTTTATTTTGTTAATTTGCCAAGAATTCTACCTGTAAATAATACTATTACGTGTGTGTGTGTGTGTGTGTGTGTGTGTGTGTGTGTGTGTGTGTGTGTGTGTGTGTGTGTGTGTGTGTGTGTGTGTGTGTGTGTGTGTGTGTGTGTGTGTGTGTGTGTGTGTGTGTTTTCAGTCTGTAAGTTTGTCAGCATTGAGATGAAGTCGGCCTTCGATGAGACGGGGAAGACAAAGGAACTGATCGGCAGGAACTATCGCTTCATCGACAGCAAGGGGGCGCCACCTATCAAATACGTCAAGTCGTAAGTGTGTGTCTGTGTGTGTGTGTGTTGTCATCATTTGTGAAGTGTCTCCATTTCATGGTGATTTTATACAAACTATCGCAGAATAACAAAAGACAATTTGAGAGAACATGATTCGGTTTAGTTTTTACACAGAAATGAAACCTGAGGCCCTGCTGTCTGTGTTAGGAACACACACACACACACACACACACACACACACACACACACACACACACACACAGATGTCAGGTTCACTTCCTCTAGAACAGAGAAGCTGTGAAAACCGAAGTTTCAGGACTAACACACCTGAATCTCCAACCGAACAGTAGAACTTATTTACAGTAGATGATCCATTCAAACAAATAACACGTGACTGAACGTGGTCATGTGTTAGAAGAGCATCGAGATGTCGTGAACACAGAAGTTTGAGTTTCTCTTCCGTGTGTTCCTGCGCAGGGACCTCCGATTCATCGAGGTCATAGAGAATGTGTGTCAGAGGCTGCTGGAGTACAATCTGCACAAGGAACGAACCGGCAGCAACCGCTTCGCCAAGGTCAGTGGCGGGGGGGTGCGTCGGGCGGTTGTTTGGATTCTTCAGGTTGTGTTGAGCTGCAGTTTGAAGTTATTTCTAACAGAGATGGACCCTGTGATGTAAGTCTGTAAAGTTTCATGACACGTGTGTGTGTGTGTGTGTGTGTGTGTGTGTGTGTGCAGGGCATGTCGGAGACCTTCTCCACGCTTCACGGTTTGGTGAATAAAGGCGTGAACGTGGTGATGGATATTCCCTTCGAGCTGTGGAACGAGACCTCGGCGGAGGTGGCCGACCTCAAGAAGCAGGTGCGAGAACAGAAACGACCAAAACACTGCTGCTGAATGTTTAGATTTTTTATATGGAAATGTTCCCGTTCCTGTTCAGCCCCTGAGAATCATGATCTCTCTCTTACTGTCAGTGCGACGTGTTGGTGGAGCGATATGAGGACGTGATTGAAGACTGGTACAAGGGAAGCCAAGAGGAAGATCTGACCATGTACCTGTGTGAGAAACATGCTCTGAAAGGACAAGACACAGGTAAACCCCACACACACACACAGACACACACACCGTCTGTTTACCAGCTTCTTTTTTATGTTCTTCCCGTCTTTCTCCTGCTTATATTTTTTATTATATCACTTCCTGTTTATGTCACATCACCAGTGTACGTGAGTGGTCATGTGACGTTTTGAGGTGTGTTGCTGTGGTTTAAAAAAAAAAAAAAAGATTGTGATGTGGAACAAGAGGTTCTCGTCATTATTCCTTCATTTATTGTTCCCTTTACTTTTCTCCTCCAGCTTGTCTGGGCGAGGACTGGTCGGCGAAGAAGAAGGGCGACCAGGCCGCCATCGCCGAGGACAAGAAGAAGAAGAAAAAGAAGAAGGGGAAGGCCGAGGGAGGAGACGGCAGCTCGGAGGGAGAGAAGGTGGCCAAGAAGAAGAAGGAGAAGAAAGTGAAGAAGAAGAAAAAGAGCAAAGCTCCGGTGGAGAAGACGGACGGAGGGGCGTCGTCGGACGAGGAGATCCAGCCTCAGGTGCTTCTGTCTGGGAAGAAGACGGAGCTGTGAGCCCGGCTCTCTGGATCAAATCTTTTAAAGTGAAACTCTCAGTAAAAAGACGTCTGACGCTTCTGAAGCTTCTTCACCAGAGGCTGACACATGTTGCACTGTTACATTCATTTCAGTCAAATAACAGAATCGTTATTGTTCAGTTTCATGACATTTATACGTCTCTGCACCAGAAGATTCAGATTCATCTGTATCTCAACTCGTAAATACAGAACAAGCTACCTGTAGGATTCATCATCTCTTCAATCAGTTGATCAACTCGAAATTAATCAACAATTTGGTTTGTTTTAAATCATTTATCAGGCAAAAAAAATACTTGATCACAGCCTCTGGAAGATTTTCTCCAGTTTTATATGAAAAAGGTGAAATAAGAAACATCCGCAGAATAATAACGAACATTTCTCTCCATTTATTGACATTTTATCAAGTAAAAATATTGATAAATTCTACAAAAATTATCAAAACAAAAGCAAACCGCGAAGCAGTAAAGGTTAATTTACTGTGAAACAAAAACTGTTAAACTGCCTTTTTTCTGATTATGTGAAATTAAGTGCTGCGATGATGTTTCTTTACTTTTCTTCTCTCAGTCGAATGTAGATGTTTTTTTTTAATGTTTCATGTCTTTTAATGAATAATGTGAATTTTTTGTGTTTGTTGCTTTTTGCATCTTTTGTCTCATCTGCTGTAAAATTCCATTCCACTGAAAACTGAGAATTTTTCTTTTTTGGGATTTGTTTTGAACATGTTCTGTATATTTTCCGCTCTGTGGTACCATCATGATAATGTGATATTTTATTGAAACTCAACTAGACGAGGCTTCTCCTGGTGATATTTAACATATTTCTCAGTATTTTTCGTCATCAGAAGAGGAAACAAACCTTTATCATCTGCTACTGAAAACAATGTTTCAGGATTTATTTTTGGCAGAATTAAGATCTTGAGGCCTCAGTTCAGTTATTTTTAAGTGTTATTGATTTGTGTTGCTCTAATTTTCCATTTATTGTTTTGTTTGCTTGATGTTGAAAAGCTGCTATTTAAGGCGTGTGTGTGTGTTTCTATAGATTTTTATTCCGAAGTAAGATGCCGGCTGCTTCACATCAGAGGATCAATAAACACAGATTTGAAAAAAACACATCGTACGAGTTATGCATTTTCTGCACATGATCCAAACAAATTAACAACAACAGATAAAGTTTTGTTGTAATGATATGCTGTCAAAAACTGAATGGGTGTAATGTACACGTTCGGCCACAAGATGGAGACAGAGTTCTGAATTTACCATTTTAAAGAGAAAGAAAAAACGAATATAATAAATCATATCTCTGTTCAAATTAAATCATGTGTTCAACGTGAAATAAACCTTTTTTCTGTTTTATTGATCAAAGTAACAGTTTTAAACTATCTATCAATTAACAAATAGCAACCTGTAGAATTATTTATCAATTTGCCGACTAAAAGACGATGAAGCAATAATTAAATGAATTGAATGTAAACCGATCGCGTTGGTCTGAAATCAGAAGAATCATTTCCCTGAATTTCTCTCAATATTAAAAATATTATCTCCAGAATGAGACGAGAATGGGCGTGGTAACTGTAGCTGTGGGCGTGGCTTCAAAGGTGAAGACTACTACCCATGATTCCTCACTGCACTCACCTTTAGGCAAGTAACGTTAGCTTAAAATTATCTTAGCTGCACATGTTTAAGTTTATGTGGCAACACTTTTACAAAGTCTGAGGCAAGATGGCGTCGGGAGAACACACCTGCTCCCGCGCTTCTGATTGGAGGCGGCGGACGCACGTGGACCAACATGTTTGAGCTCAGGAAGAAGATCACGTGTTTCTATTTGGACTTTTATTAATGTTAACTTCTCAGGACCCCACATCATGGAGCAGCTTCCTGTCGTCACCAAAGGTAAACGTCACCAGCTGGTTTCTACAATTTCAGTTGTTCGATATTAAAGTTATTGGATTAATCCATTGGGTGATCAACAGAAATTAAAAATTAAGATCGGCAGGTTTTCTGTGTTTATATCGTTGTCGATTGAAGTCTCTTTGTTTTGGTGCAAAAAAGCTGTTTGAAAAATTGCTATAGACTTTCATTTGCAATTTTCAAGTTGTTTACACATCAATAAATTGAAATAAATAAATAAAAGTCTAATAATCATATTGATTGATCAGTAAAATAATAATTAGTTGCGGTGATGAGAGTCGACCGCTGATCAGGAAGTTCTCTGTGTTGACCTTCACTACAGATGTGTTGATGGAGCTGCTTCTGTCCAGATGTGTCATGATGTTGATGTGTGGCCTCTGTGTCAGGACTGTTGTCCCAGGTGTGTGTGTGTGGTGGGGGGGGGGGGTTTGAGATCTGCTTTTGATTTATTGTTTGTTTGTCTGATGATTGGTTTTGAAAATCAGTGAACTGTCGACAAATATCACGATTGGCTGCTTCTTTTATTTGAATATGAATTTCTGAGGATGTTTCACTTTGCAGAGAATATTAATTCTATGATGATTTAATTCTATAAACTGATTTGTTGACAACTGAGAGACTTTGATAATTGATTTCATGAAAGTTCTCTGGATTTAAATCAGTTTGACCTCATGAATCTTTATGGATCGAACTGTTCTGAGTTTTATTGAACTGATGAACTTGTCTGTTAATATTTGCCTCCCTCTCCTCGATTTGTGTTTCTCTTTTTAATTCTGTAGTTTTGGTTCCTAAATAATATCGTAAGGAGTATATGAGTTAGACGATGATGACGTATCATACACCCTGACGGTGTGAACAGTGTAATACCTCATTCAACCTGTAGGTGTCAGCACACCACTGAAGTAACAGTTAATGTTTCTCCTTGTGCTGAGCTGACACACACACACATACACACACACACACACACAAATCCACTTAAGCTGAGACAAAATGAAATGGTGTGTGTGTGCGAGTGTGTGTGTGTGTGTGTGTGTGTGTGTGTGTGTGTGGGGGTGTGTGTGTGTGTGTTTCCAAAGTGAAGAGTGAATTCAACCCATCAGCCTTTTCTCCTCAACAATCAAATCCACACTTTCATGTGTGTGTGTGTTTCATGGTTGGACTGAGACACTAGATACACCT